>MDJU01000425.1:0-27971 GCA_001721665.1 Trichoderma pleuroti
ATGTACTAACTACGCACCCAGCTTGAATCGCAATTGGACAGCCATGAAGAAGAAAAGAACAAGTCTCAGCGCTCTGTTCGAAACGTAGACCGTACTGTGAAGGATCTACAGACACAGATTGAGCGTAAGGACAAGCAAAACACTCAGCTTACTGATGACGTGAACCGCATGCGCGACAGGGTCGACAAGCTTCTCAAGACAATCGATGAGCTGCAAGCATCGGAGTCGACGAACCAGCTCTCAGCTCGCCGTGCCGAGCGCGAACTGCGCGAAGAGAAGGAGAAGTGTCACCGCCTGGAGCGAGAGCTGGAGGGGTGGAAGGGCCTTCGTATGGAGAAGGGCTCAGCGCCGGTGGGAAGCGTCCGAGGCCGAGGCGTCACCTGGAGAACCGGGAGTGAAGGTGAGGATTCGACACTCCTTGATGTTCCCCAAAGAAACAGCAGCCTAAACAGAGCTCCTAGTATGACCAAGGGCTTTCTGTAAAGCTGCCGGAACACGAAATGACGTTTGCCGAATGGGGGGGGAGAAGGCGGAAACATTGATAAAGCATGGCGTTTTGCGACAGGTTTGTGGGACAGTCTTGTGTAATTGGGTATCAGGATAAGGGGGGAAGGGGAGGGGAGGGGAGGACGGTAGCAAGTCGTCATCAGCTGCAGGCAGGCTCTGTATCATATGGGATTGCCATTGTTCATGATTAAAGGGGGGGATTGTTATGTTACATTGATATAATGAGTACGATATCAGTTAATGAGAGACGGATGGAAAACAGCAGCAGCGTTTCCTAGCGAGTGTGACTGTGGACAGATGTCTGACTTGGGGTGAGTACTAGGTAGGTGGGCGTATCACAGGTATTACATGTTGTTGTGTATGTTGCCGAGGGATGAAGGAAGTGCAACGCAAACATTGGTAGCGTCGTAATCGGATATTTGCTGCCTTGTCCTTGTGCCTTTTACTGATGGGCTATTTAGAGGCCTAAGCCCCTGATTGAGGTGGGCGTTGTCGATTCGGAGATGTAGATGGAAAATCTAGCCAGCCCCCTGAAATCGTGCCTCTAGAGACTCTTGAGCCCCCCCCCCTTTTTTTCTTGTCCTCTACTTGTCCATTGTGGGAAGACTATTCAAATTTGCATAAAAAATGACGAGCAGCGGCAGAAACTACCACCACGACGCTCGATTCCCACGACTCCACCGCGACCCGATGAGGACGGGCTACGTGCTGGTGTCGGAAGAGCGGGAGTCTGGCTCGGAGTATTCGGGATCGACGTGCTGCTGCTCGAGCTGTGCGTTGAGCTGCTCCGGTTCCGAGAGCAGCGATGGAGACGACGATGGGTATCTGAGCGACTGCTCGGCCTGTTGGGCGAGACGAGAGGCGCTGCGCAGGGGCAGGGCGGGATGGGGAGGGTTAGGGGGAGAGGAGAGAGATGTAAGCTGATTTATAGATTCGAGTGAATTTCTTTTGATTGGAGTGGAGTGTTGTACTTGCTGATGATGAGATTTGATGTGTATAGCAGGTCCAGCGAGATGACCGTCATCACCACGGACAGCAGCACAGACGCGGCGAAACCCGCCAGAGGGGCCAGCAGAGCAACGGCACATCGTCTCGAGACGTGAATGCCAACAGCACGGCAACGCCGTACCGCAGCCTCACGGAGCGCATCGTGGCCACGACCAGGCGGCTGCACCAGGAGGAAGAAAACCTCCGCCATTTTCAATCGTGGATCCGCGTGCTGGAAGACGTCCAGCGCCGGTCTCACGCATATCACAGTAACAGCAACAGCAATAACAACAACAACAACAACAACAACAACAACAGCAATGCTGCTACCCCTGCCGCCGCCGCCGGCCAGGGCTCGTCTTCGGCGGCGGCAGCTGGAAGAGTTCCGCCGCGGGCGGGTGCGGGCGAAGAGGCGCCGATGAGAAGACGGACTCTTGTGTATTCGCATCCTCGCGCGGCTCGCGGATATTTCATGTCCGGGGGCCGAAGCATTTCGAGCAACCGCCGAAGGAGACTGTGATGGAGGAGGAGGAGGAGGAGGATGTTTTTGTGATTGAAATTTGAAATGAAATTAAAATTAAAAACAACAACAGAAAGTCTCTGCATACACTACATACGAGAAGATGGTCCGTGGTGGTTGGTTAATTCGTTGGGTAGCATCGAGCAATGTAAACAAACTGAAGATATCAACTCGTATTATGATTAAATAACCTGCATTGATGAGGCAATCGGTGCCAACTAGTGACGGGCAAGAGCTGAACGATTGGTCCGTCTGATGGACCGGGGCAAAACCGCCGAGCCTAGAAGAATCTTCCCATACTGGCCTTTTCATTCGTCCTTGTACGGATGGAATCGAATGGGATGGGATGATGAGTGAGCACTGACAGGTACGGATGGAGTCTGCTGCTTTTTATAGATGCTTGCCTAATGAGGCAATTGCCGCGGTAAGTAAGCAAGCTGATGATGAAGAATGGGCGAAAAAGAGAAAGAAAGGAAAAAAGAAAAAAAAAGAAGAAAAAAAGAAGGGTCTGGCCGGGGATTGAACCCGGGACCTCTCGCATATTCAGCTGTAGGGTTGTCCCTAAGCGAGAATCATACCACTAGACCACCAGACCAATCAATCGGCTGATTGCGTGTTATGTAACGATTCGTCCAGTGGCAGCCTATAGACCTTTTGTCAGTCACGTCATTGAATTTGTCTCGGAAAGAAGAGTTTTGAACCTTTTTGACTCACGAACGGCAGTACATAAGGTTGGATCCACACCTCCACACCCCTCGTATCCAAGGGAAAAAAACAAGCATTTGTTCTTGCCATCCCGGGCTAGCTTACCGATAACAGCGGACAAGGGTCTCTCATTAGCATCCATCTCAGACATTCGCAAACAACACCCCGTTTTCTTTCTCTCTCTCTGTCTCTGTCTCTCTCTCTCTATCCATTTGTGCGGCATAAAACAGCTTTGCCGCCAATGTCTCCCCAACGTCGACCAATGTGCTCCCAACAGGTGATGGATGCGCCTCTTGTGGTGGGAAAACAACGTGTGACGGTGAGAATGACGACAATGAGAATGAGATGAGCTCACCACGGCTGCTGTCACGATACCTATAGTGGTATTGTCCGACAAAAAAGTTGACTAAGCCGAAAACAAAAAGAACGTGCCTGATGCGCGCCGTAGTAGCCAAAGGACTTTTTTTTTTTGGCTCATTTCCCTATCCGTTGCTTTACGTGTACTCGTATTATCCGTGCGATTTCGGAATACGGTGCAGTAGCACTGGCGGACAAAAGGGCTGAAGGGGATGCAGGAAATGGCGTCTTTTTTCGTAGCCCGTAGCCCATGCTCTGGAGACAGCTCGGCTTGACCAGTGGGGGGCTTGGCCTGGTGCCAAATAGCCCTTGCCCACGGCTCGAGGCGGCCAATGGCTCTGAGCTTGATCTCGTATCCTGCCGCGGGAGAGCGTTCCAGATGGTTGGGAAGTCCAGGGTTTCGTGGGCTAGTACCAAGTACGAAGGGCCATTACGAGATTTGCGAGCTGGGCTGAGCGAGTGTGAAAAGAGAGAGAGAGAGAAAAGATGGAGATGGAGATGGAGAGAGAGGAGAGAGGAGAGAGGAGAGGAGAGGAGGAGGAGGAGGAGGAAGGAAGAAGAAGGAAGGAAGAGTTGCATCAGGCAGGGCAAGACAGGGGCCACAACAACGCCTCTCTACTCGCTCTGCTCTGCTTCTGCTTCTCTACTTCCTCCTATGCGAGTGCGCAGGAAGCGAGATGCTGTCACACCGTGTCTTTGTCTCGCAGCTGTTCCGAACACTGCATTGGCCTATTCCGCTTCAAGTCAGTCAGTCAGTGCGATGCTGGACATATAACTTCCTCGTATCAGCCCGGCGTATCCGCTGGCCCAGAGTCCACTTTGGCCTTTTTGCAAGGGAAGCCCAACAAGCAAGCAAGCAAGCAAATGCTGTGCAGACTCTGTTACTATTACTGTTCCTATTACCCTTCTTCTTACCTACTCGTTACGAGCACCACCTATCCGGATGGGCAAAGTAAGCACCTGAGAAGTTGCGAGTTGCCATCATCACCACAACGACGACCCACCGCCTTGCTGGTCCGATAGCCGAAGGATCAAATCAAAGCAGTCAAGCACCAGATACTCTTACACAGCTCTCTCTCTCTCTCTGTCATATTCCTTCTTTTGGCGTCTTCTCTCTCTCTCTCTCTCTCTCTCTCCTGTGGCTGAACCTGTTCCTGTCTCTGTCTCTGTCTCTTCTCTCCTATCGTGGACCGCCGCCCTTTGTTCTGTTTTTTTGACTTTTTTCACTTTTTAACCAATAGCTTTTTTTTCCCTTCTCTCTCTCCACGCCCTGTCAAAAAGCACTTTTTGCTCCCGAGAAGTTGAAAGGGTTTCTTACATCTCTCTTCTCTTCTTTTGCGGTGCCAAGTCTTTTTCTTCTTGAAATGCGTAGAACAAGGTTGCCGTTGGTGGCGGCTCCATTTATAGTTCTTCTGCTGCTGGGGAGCTTATACATTGGGCGCGATCGCCTGTCGTGGTTCCCCAGCTCTGAGAGACGCCCGATCCCGTACAAGCAGCTCTCCAAGGAGGTTATACACAATGGTAAGAGATCACAGTGCAAGTGGGTGAAGATGAACGAGGGCTCTGACCTGACCTGACCTGACTGTCCAGGCGCAATCCTGCCGGCGGAAAACATTAGCGAGTACCTCGAGGCCATCTACAACGTGAAGCCGACGTCGAGGCTGGCCAATCTCGAATGCCCGGCCATCAACGTAACACGCTACAAGTCGCTCAAGTCTGGAAAGGCTTCACCGAAACGACCGGCTCCGTCTTCTCCTCCTCCGGTGCCGTCTTCTTCGACATATCCGTCTCCATCTTCGTCTCTACCTTTATTCTTCATCTCCCCCTTTTTCTCTGTCGACATCTTCACCCTCATCCTCATCCTCATCTTCAGCTTCAGCTTCAGCTTTAGAATCATGGCTGGCTTCATCATCACCAGACGCGCCATCATCACAATCGCCATCTAGCACTCCTCCTGCTGCTGCTCTTCCTCGCTCACTCTTACACACAACTCCCGACGTCGAGATCCGCTACTTCTTCTCCCTCGACTTACGCAACTGCATCAAGCTACTCCCCCGTCTCATCGGTAGCATCGTCGAGGTCATCCAGTTCCTCGGCCCTCACTCATGCGCCCTCTCCATTGTCGAGGGAGACTCCCCCGACGGCACCGGAGACGTGCTCGCCGCTCTCCGGCCCAGCCTCGAGGCGCTGGGCGTCACGTACATCTACAACTCGTCCACCGTCCACTCGGCCGAGGGCAACCGCATCGCCAAGCTCGCCGCGCTGCGCAACATGCCCCTGGAGCCCATCTACCAGGGGACGCTGCCCATGGCGGACGACGCCAGCGTCATCTTCCTCAACGACGTGGCGGCGTGTCCCGAGGACATCCTCGAGCTGATGCTACAAAAGAAGACGCTCAACGCCGACATGACGTGCGCCATGGACTGGACGTACTCGGGCGAGGATCCCACCTTTTACGACGTCTGGATCGCGCGAGGCATCAACGGCGACTCCTTCTTCCACATCCCGGCCAACGGCAACTGGGGCGAGGCTCACAACCTCTTTTGGAACGCGCCGGACACGAGGGGGCGCTTCGAGTCGCTGCGCCCCTTCCAGGCCTTTGCGTGCTGGAACGGCGCCACCGTCTTCAGCGCCCAGCCCATCGCCGAGGGCCTGCGCTTCCGCACAAACTACGACAAGACGGGCGAGTGCTTCCAGGGCGAGCCCGTGCTCTTCTGCAAGGACATGTGGTGGCGAGGCTACGGCAAGATTGCCGTCGTCCCCAGCGTCAACCTCGAGTACAGCATCAGCAACGGCCGCAAGCTCAAGAAGCTCAAGGGCTTCGTGTCGGACAATGTCGCCCACCACGACGAGGGGAGCGACAGGATCGAGTGGGCGGGACCTCCGGACACGGTGCGGTGCATGCCGACGTGGAAGGATCAGTTTTTCCAGCGATGGAACAAGAGCTTGACCGAGTGAAGGAAGCCATTGACCGAATGGAACATTGGTTGTATGAAATAATATATAATGTACATGGATATAGACCGGGGTTGGTTTCTTTTTTTCGTATAATGCATCATGGACTGATATAGTCATCTTTTTTTTAATTTTTTTTTTTGGTTTATTTACTCATGGCTTCCTTCAAGACAAGTACATGTATATATTTCATATCAAGTCATCTTCATCCCTCAATTGGTGCTGGAACGTCCGCCCTGACCGACGTTGGGGCCCTGCTTGATGCCTTGGCTCTGTCCTCCGCTCGCGTTCATGCCTTGCATGCCGGCGCCTTTCTCGTGCAGGCCCTCTGGCAGAGGCGCAGCCTTGTCCTTTGACTTCTATACCAAGCAGTCAGAAACGAGCTTCTTGTTTTTTTTCAACCGGTTTGGATACCAACTTACATTGTCCTTGGTGACGCCGTGGCCAATGTTGTGAGTGGCCTCATCAAAGGGGCCATTGTCGCTTGAACCGTCTCCTTGGCGAGGCATGATGTGTGTGTGTGTGTGTGTGTGTTTCTGTAAGTCAAGTTTTGTTTGGTGTTGATGCTTTGTCTCTAAAGATGGGAGAATTAAATAGACTTGTATAATATTTTTATAATTGACATGCAGCGGAAAACTCAAGTTTCTTTATAACTTCGATGATTTTGACCTTTTGGGATTGGCAGCATGACTCCATCATCACATTTTCTTGACGTCATGTACTGAGAAAATTTCAGAGAGTCTTTGGCGTAAGCATGATGCTATTCTGTGGAGATGTGGCTCTTTGTTCCCACGTTTTTTTTTATACATCATTTACTTCTCCATCAAAGCCCATTAAAAAAAAGAAAACAACAAACCCCATAGTTCAGATTATATTTTCAACGTTGTTTGCTCATTAAAAGTCGAGAGTGTCATCGCAATGGGAAGAAACTCTTGAAAAAAGTCTTGGCGAAAAAAAAAAGTGTGACGTCAGGCTGAAAAAAAAAAGCATAATCCATAATAATTGTGTTTAATCCTTAATCCATGTGCCCTGATTGTCTTGGCGATTGATTGCTGGACCCCCGAGAGATCTGCCGCGACAGCGCCATCCCAAAACGGCAATACTTTAATCGCTTGGGGGGGGGGGTGAAGGGGGTAAATGGCTGAAAAAAAGCCCCGATTACTGGCGGAATGGAACAATGAATTGAGATGTCATGTATATGAATGTGTTTTTTTTGGGGGGGGGGGGTTTGCCTGTGAAGCTGATGTACTGTAAAATGTAAACTTTGGTTGCAGTGAGTATAGTTGAGATGGGCCAGCTTATTTTCATGGTCCCTGCGAGATGCCGGCCTGCATGTTGCAGATTCTTGGCAGCTTGTCACATTCATTTACTTTATATTGAGCCGGGCAAACACTCGACATCAAATAAACCTCTTATTCACATCACTGCTCTCACTACGACTCATGACTTTATGCTGATTCCAAGCACAATATAGCCCCTAGCTGAGATGTAGCACCTTGACCAACCATGGCTTCCCGCCTGAATATAGCACCTAGCACATGTAGATATAAACCACAGGGTAGAACGAGTATCAAGCTGTCGCATCCAACACACCCGTGCTCACCATAGATTCCACATATCCAATGACCATGTCAGGCACATACATGGACAAGGAGCCCAGCAGTATCCAAGACAGTGAGAGGCAGGCATACATACATCTCCGCACGCAACTCGGCCGCATCCCCCTAATGAAGCAGTGTCAACGTCAACGTCACTCCCTCTATCCATCCCCATGCGCAACCCAGCTTGAAGGACTCACTATACACATATCCAAGTTGACACAAAGGACGGTAATCCAACGTTGAGAATAATTGTCTCGCAGAAGCAGCAAGGGACAACAGCAGGCTTCTAATGCAAGTGTACTAACACCAAGCACAAAGGCGAGGACATAAATACAAAGACTTGTACAAGTCATGAGAACAATACGGATATCAACTGTCACAGAGGGA
Organism: Trichoderma pleuroti; assembly: GCA_001721665.1. Taxonomy (NCBI): domain Eukaryota; kingdom Fungi; phylum Ascomycota; class Sordariomycetes; order Hypocreales; family Hypocreaceae; genus Trichoderma; species Trichoderma pleuroti. The sequence continues at coordinate 8,020 of MDJU01000425.1, forward strand.
ATGCCAAAATCGCAATGAGTAGCGTATGTGACGCAATCTACTCGACAATGAAGGAGGTGGGCAGACATCCCAGACTGCGAATAGCCCCATCTTCGCTTGCTGCTTTCGCAAATACCGTCTACCCTTTCATCATCCTATTCCCATCGCTATGCCAGGAGATTTACGGTTTCCTTCAGAGGTCATCCAACTCAATAGACGTTGTCCAAAATAAACTGCCACGTGCTCAAGAAAATGCATCACCTCAAATCCCTACCCAAGACACATTACTCTTCGTTTCTCCCTCTTGTATTACTTCATAAATCAACCCACATCAATCCAGCGTCCCAGCCAAAGCCACGGCACTAAACCGCAAATCACCACCCTCCCTCTCCAAAAACTTCAACACCCCCAGGTTCAACGCATTCTCACTCAGCACGTCCTCATTCTTCTCCAAATCCCCCCTCCGAATAGGCCCCTTCCTCCTCCCGTCCAGCTCCCACAAGCCACCGTCGCTGGCCTTGACAAAGCATACGTAGTGCAAGTCGACGTCGTCCTGGGCGTCGGGTGCAGGGGTGTCTCCCTCGGTGGCCGCCGCCTTGTGCGCATCGGCCAGCGCCGGCGTCTGTTCGAGCAGTTTGGAGCGTTCGACGGGGTGCAGGGGTATGCTTTTCTTAATGAGATTGTCGAGCGTAGATCCCTCGGCTATAATCATTCGTCAACGTCATTACTCTCTGGGACTATGAAGATCAAGTGTGCAAAAACATACTGATAAACTCCCTCGCCGGCCCATTCGCCACTGCATGCAACAGCCCCATCAGCCCGCACGCGTTCCGAATCGTCTGCCTCCACCACAGCACCGGCTCCGCGTCGCCCGTGCCGTTGTACTCGCTCGCCAGGCTGTCCTCCGCCATCCGGTGGCTCTCATAGACCGCCGATATGGGGAACACGAGCAGAAGCGCCAGCGCTGGGCGCGGGATAAAGGCTAGCAGATCGGGCTCCGTGAGGGAATAGACGTCGTGCATCTGCAGCGCGGGAGACACGCCGAGCTTGTGGATGAGCGTTGTCAGGAGCTGCGGGTTGGCCTCGAGGGGGATGAAGGCCGGAGCTGTGGCGGCGGGGTCGGGATTCGTGTTGGTCGACATGGTGGAAGCCTCTTGAGAGTCTGTGTCTCCTGGGAGTATCCGTATATTATGCTCTGTGATGTATTGTTGGAGTAGACGAAGAGAAACAAGACGTCGAGTACAGAAATATAGGAAAGATGGTCAATGTTAGTGGAGAGAATGGAAATGGATAATAGCACTACACGGCTGCACTTTGCATTGCGGGGTGTGCCTGATGACGTCTGCCCCCGCTAAGCTGTGTCTGTAGAGGTACATAGCTATCGAGGCGCTAGAACAGCTGCTAGAACAATGGCTAGAACTTCCATGGACCTGTTAGAACACACTGGACAGGCCGTTGGAGCTGCTGTTAGTCGCCGTCTTAGTCCCAAGTGTCTACGGCATACCAGAGATTATTCCAGAGACGTAGGCTCCAAGACCAATCAATGCTACATCAATCTAGTACACGAGCGGCAGCATGCTTCAACATTCATTAGGTAGCATCAAGGGCTCAACGTAAAGCAACATTTGCTACCTAAGACGACAAGTCGGTCATTCACAGCTCATTAAACACCCAACTATCCGTCCCAAGACCAACGGCAAGGCTCATCAAAAAAGAAACAACTTCCGGGCATGGGCTTCCGGCATGATTACTGCACCTTCTCCTATGCCCCCCTACTTAGTCCACGCAAACATCCGGCCCTTGATTATATAGCACAATTCCCCCATATGTAACACGTCCATACACACCCACTCGCAGTGATGCTTTAGGCCACCGAAGCATCAGATTTGCGAGGACGACCCCTTCCTTTGGCCTTGGGCGCCACCTTGGGCGTGTCCACCTCTGCCTCGACTTCTTCCGTTGGCTCGGGAGCAGATTTCTTGGCGGGAGTGCTTGACTTGCGTCCTCTCTTCACAAGGGGCTTGGGCTCATCCTCCTCAGCGTCGTCAGTCTTGGTCGCGGCAGCACGCTTGCGGCCCCTGGGGGCAGAGACTGGGGTGGCTTTGGGGGCGTCTTCATCCTCATCCGTAGTCGCCGCCTTTGCCTTGGAGGCCGCCGCCTTCCGTCCTCGCGCAGCCCTGGCAGGAGTAGCCTTCTCCTTCTTCTCCTCGACCTCTTCCTCTTCCACAGTTTCCTCTTCAGGCTGTTGCGCTTGGGCGGCCTTTGCCTTTGATCCCTTCTTAGTGGCCTTTTGGGCCGGGGCTGGCGCCTCAGCTTCTCCGCTCTCTACCTCTTCATCCTGCTGAGTGATTGACCTTCTTGGTCGTCCTTTCTTAGCAGGGGCAGACTCTCCAGCATCTTCCTCGCTTGCATCCTTGGCCTTGGCCTTAGCCTTGGCCTTGGGCGGTTCCTCATCTGCCTCGACATTCTTAGACTTCTTCGCCTTCTTAGGCTTAGGCTCATCTGCGACGTTGGCAGCCTTCTTGCCACCTCGCTTGTTGGCCTTGGCCGGAGGAGCCTCATCTTCACCAGCGTCCTATTAAAGGTGAGCAACGTCGTCGGGCATATATTTTAGAAGCTTGGGCATACCTTGGCCGCTGCCTTCTCCTTGGCAGCCTTTTCTTTGGCGGTAAGATAGATGCCCTTCTCGCCCAACTTGTTCTTCTCGGGATCCTACGGTTTGTCAGATTGTGAAACGCAATTTGCATCAGGTAAACAACACAAAAGAAACTCACGCCCTTGAAATCCTCGGCATCAATGTGGCCCTGCTTCACGCAGCGACGAATCTTCTCCTTGACATCTTCGTCACTGCATGACATGTTAGCACACTTTGTCGGTATACACAGGAGGTCTTGGCTTACTTGAGCTCGTCAAAGCCGTCAATGGCATCAAACTCATAATTGTCAGGATCACCACCACAAGATTCCTGAAGACCGGCAATCTGGGATCCAGACACACAGCCCCTAAAAGCGATTGTCAGGTTAGTTACCCTTAAGGATCCCCTGTTATCAGGAAATAATAAAGTAGCTCACCAGTGCTTCCACTTCCAGGAACCGCGCTCCTGGATCTCGACCCAAGTGCCGAATCTGATTTCGTTCTTGAAAATCTTGACGCCTTCCTTCTTGCACACGGTGTCATTGCAGCCGGCGCGGTTGTTGGGCGAAATCTCTAAACGGTAGTATATCGAGTTTAGTGTTTGACTTTGATAGCAACACCCAACGGAATGTCTTTCAGCGCAAGGGAGACAGACATAGGGGGGGGAAAGTTGGGAAAATATTCATGCCACAAAGGAAACAGCAGGACTTACCAACACGATACTGAGGCATGTTTGCAGATTGCGGACGCTGTCAAGACAGATGGAATAGAGGCAGTATCTGTTGGCTGAGCCTGATTCGCAAGCTTCAGGCCAGACAAAACTAAAAAATGCGACGATGCAGAAGTGGGCAAAAGTCGGTGGCCTGTACAGCGAGGCTTTGCAACAGGCGACCACAAGATGCACAGACAACGAGCAAGAAAATGCAGATGAAAACGTTCACAAATCCGCACGCAAATGGTGGATGAAGGCGCAAAAAGGGTTGAAAGAAGAAAAAAAAAGGAGGAGGAATTTTGCTGGAGTTGAAGTGGGAAGGAAAAGCTGGGGGAGGAGCCGAGCTGGTTTATTATCTGAAATTTGGGGGTGGCGCGTCGCGTCAGGGTAAAGGGTAAAGGGTAAAGGGTAAAAAAAAAGAAGTGACCTGGCCAGGCAGGCAGCCTGATCTCAGCTCACTTTCAGCGCTTCACACCACCAATGAGACAGTGACAGTGATGCTCAGCGGGCGTGGCAGTTTGCAGCAGCGCAATCAGTAAGTCGGACAGAGGGGGAATTGCTCAACTGGAATAGATTAAATTGAGTTAAAATGGAATAAAAGAATGCAAATCATTACAATTACAGAAACAATCATAATTCACATTGGGCTGGTCGCGCTTCGGCGGTTGCATGATTGGTTGATAGGGGGCAGGTCAGTGATTGATACCGTCAGAGCAGTCAGTCGCCAATGGCAAACAGCCGTAATCAGTGACGGGCTGCACATCTTGGGGAAAAAAAAACACATCAAAGCTGGATACAGGCACTGCCTATATAGACATGTCATGGATGCTACATGAATAAATAAAGGGTACCGTTTCAAATCATGACAAGGAAATATACAACCCCAATCAGCGTAAATTCACAGCCATCATGATCAATTTGTCCGCTCTACAGAAATGGACACCATCCAATGTACATTGACGCCAGATTCCTCGGGTTGACCGCCTGTTTAATCAGCTCCTCCACCTGGCCCTCGACGCTCAGAGGAATGCTCTCGTTCGGCAGCAATCCCTTGACCTTTCTCTTGATGCTGTCAACCACGCTTTGCGGCTGTAGCTTGACTCCGAATTCACTCCTCTTTGCCGCTCGCTTGTCCTTCTGCAGGTCCAGCGTAGGATCGTAAATAAAGGCCTCCAAAATCGTCACAAGCGTCTCTTCTTGCTGTCGAAGAATGCTCAACGTCAGCTCGGATGACTTTCGAAATGGCCCTTCATAGCCGTAAATGCCCATGGCGGCCACCATGTTGTGCGTGAGGCGGAACGGCACACGCTCGGGCTTGGCAAAGGTGAGACCCTTGTCAAACAAGCAGTTAAAGTCCACGTGAAAGACTCCTCCGCTTCCCTCTTCCAAATTGACATTCTCTCCATGTCGATCTCCTAGTCCGAGGATCGTGCCGACCATGGACATGACTGCGCATGATCGGGTGTATCTCAAGCGTGCGCTGAACCAGGCCGAGGGGTTGGGGAACTGTTGGACAAACCACAGAGGAAGCACGGGAGGGAAGCGCCCCAAAACGTCATCGGTGAATAAGCCAACCTTGCTGTCAGATGTCGACGCCTCTTCCATCAGCTGTTTAAGGGCATTGTAGTCTGGGTGAATCTTTTGTGCGGCATAGAGGTTCAGCAAGATATCTCGCATCGTCTTGATTCCCGGTACCCATTCGATGATGCCGCACTCTTCGTTCAGCGGCACGACGGCGTAGGTTCGTATATATAGTTGCCTCTTGCTGGATTCGGCATCTCCTTTTAGGGACCGGTTGATGATACCGTTAAACTCCATGAGTCGCTGATCTGTACGAAGGTCATCCTTTGGTTTGATGAGCAGCATGTATAATTTCCCATCCGTTCCTCGCGCTGTCAGGCGTCGAGGTTTAGCCAGAGAGCTCAACACCAACACTTCATCCAAGAAGCAATCTATTGACACCACGTCACGCGAAAACGCCTTGTGCTTCTTTACGTGCTCTGACACGGCCGGCAGAGTCGCCGTGAGCGAACTTTCCACGGGGACAACCAAGGGACACGGCGTGCATTTTTGATTGAATCGTAAATCTTTCGTCAGGCTGGCATGCACAGTCTTGTTGCCGTGAAAGTCGCCATTGTGACAAGCCAGCAACAGTTGTTCCGCCAGCTTCTCTCCCGCTCTGATTAGATACTTTAGATCAAAATTTGTCGCCATCCACTTTTTTGGACACATTCCGGAGAGTCTGGAGGACTTGAGAGCCGCGTGCTTTTCTCTCGGAATCCCGTCGAGTCGTCATGATGCCAAGTAGGCTCCACAATGCCTGACGAGGATGGGCTTCCACAACCTTCACAATAATGTTTGTCAACCGCTCAAAGACGTTGGCGTTGGGGTGCGCTATACGAGCAACAATCTGCGACAGGGCCGTGTAAAATATATAGGCTGGCAGGCGATGTATGTACTTGTCCAGAAATGAATGCAGCAGACCTAGTTGTTCGAGTCTCCGCTTGTGAAGCTCTCGAGACAGCGAAACTTTACCCTCTGGTGCCTTATCAACCTGTGCCCCGAGGTCAAGCCAGAGCGTGAGTATCCTTGGAAGCGTTTGGTACAGGTATTTGGTCCCCGAGTTCAGAGACCGCACGTAGTTCTCAATGACGAGCCTAGCAATCTCGCCAGTGACATAATTGTCGCTTTGATCATCCACCTTCAACGGCTGTTCGGATTCCAGTATCTTCTTGTAATGCCGACCAAGGTAGTAGTGGCCCTTCTCCCATGTGGAATACGTCTTGGGTGGCTGCTGATATTTTTCGTCGAAGGGCGCCTGCGTGTGTCTGACCCGCCGCATCAAGCCATTTCGCAAGCAAAAGCTGAGCACGAGCTGTGAGCAGCTTTTGATGGGCATTCAAGTTACTTGCTGATCCAATACTAAGCGATGATCCTGATTTCGTCATGAATTTATTCTGCTCAATGGCTCCCTGGAGAAGTTGGATAGCCTTGCGGTGATGAGAATCTCTGAATAGCAGCTTTGCGTTCTCGATAGTAGCTGCATCATCTCCGAGCTGAGAAGCATGCAGCACTGCATTGAATGACTGGTGCAAGGAATTTGTCTTCCTCGCAAGCCGAGAACTGGCTAACCACAGCCCAGAAATATCAAGGTTGGAAAACGTCGGTCTGAAAACCCATCATATCAGCAACGGTACTTTGAAAGTGGGCTTGAGCGGACAAAGCTTACCGTAAGAGTTGCATGGCAGCTCTCTGTATACCCAAAACGTATTGTCTATCGTTGAAGTATGCCCCGATAATTTCGCATCGGCCTTCCAGGAGAGACATTGTCTTCATACGATCTTCATCACTTTCCGCTTTGGCGCCAATGATGATTTCTAAATCCGTTAGAACGTGACATTTCAACATTATTTCATGTGCCGCTTGGAGTGACGTGGTTGTTGACGATGTCATTGATAGAGCGATATTCTCCTTCATCATCTTGGCCGTTTCGCTGAATGTCTGTGTAGGAGCGCTTTTATATAGGGATTCAAACAGAACCCCCAACGACATGTTAAAGTCCTGCAAGACGTTGCCTTGAAACCTGTTGATGAATTTTTCCAAGCTCTCCCAGCGGCCTGTAACCCAAGCGGCTTCGATTGCAAAAGGCATGATCCTGTTGTCATTACTCAGTGAGTCTGTCCTCAACCCTTCCAACGTGGTTGAGCAGAACGTCTGTCTATTGTTAGCTTCTGCAGTTCTCGGCGAGATACACCTAGGACATACCGTGCTGGCCCGCTTGTTTTAGACAGTTGAGCAAATCTATTTGCACCTCTGCGTTATTTGGGTTTTCAGCGAGCTGCATCTCATACCAATTCTGCGCTGCAGTCCATCGTCCTGCCTTCTTATGACTCAAAATCTGCTGGTTAATGTCCAGGACATGTAAATGTGCCGAGATACCCTCGAGTCCATCTGGCTCATCGATATTGGCATATATATCTTGTAGCTGCTGTAAGAGACGCGCACGATCGCCTGGCTGCCTCTTAACCTGGTCCATCTTTTGTCCATGTTGCTCTAGATGAAAGAGAGCCCGAGCATACTCGTTACAGTCGATTGCGCGCTGCGAAATTAGCTCAGCGGGAATGCTATCCAGCATGGCCTGGATTCTAGACACATTCTCTTTCGCGGTTCCAGTCAGCCGACCGGATCGCTTGGCATGAATCCATCTCATGGCATAGTCGAGGAACTTGAAAACAAGCTATATAGCCGTTAGTTTACGGATTCTCTACCTCCTTGTCAACAACAAAACAAACTTACATGACAAAACCGCTTCATGTCTTCTTTTTCTTGGTAGGTTGCATCCGGAGAGAGTTGACATTTCAATATTTGCATAATTTCCCCAAGAATTTGATCCTTTTCTGTCTGGCTGCTCCTAGGTCCCAGTAGGACGTGCAACACTAGATAAGGGAACAAAAACTCTGCCGTAGATAAATCCTTGACACGGATAATTCGTGTTAGAGGTTCAAAGATCATATCAGCGTACGGATGCTGCCCCTTTCGTAGGAGATCTACAACAAACGCTCGCAACCAATTGCCATAAAGTCTTCCTGGATGAAATATCGGGTACTCCACGACTAGAGGATTCATCGGTGCCAACATATATCTTGAGTTCAGAAACGGTACAACCACTTCCCTCACGTATTCGGGCAGTGTCATCCATTTTCGATGTATGTCGCCGCCGCCAATTCCAGCGGCGTGATTGGCACAAGCTGTCCTTATTTCGCATCTTTCAAGCAGCTCCTGCATAGCGTAAGATAGAAACCCCTGAAGCTTCATGTCGGTAGTAGATAAAAACGATGGCACCAACACCTCTTGAAGCAGGAAGAGTACAAAGTCAGTGGCTTCTTCCATCACTTCAAAATTATCCAACACCACAATAGACCGTTGCTCCCGGACTGCTTCGGTTCGGTTCGAGTCCAAACAACCGATAAGCCCAACACATTCAACGCAGAGCCGTGTAATGTCGATACGAACTCCATTGTACTTGCACGCGCAGTCCAAGAGCGCGCGCAGTAGTGTGGCAATCATGCTATCCGGTCGTTGACTGATGGCGGAGGTATAGAGAGAACTTTGGTTATCTCGCAAATATGGTACCAGGTCGATTAACGCTTGGTGGACAACGCCAGAATAGTCGTGGCCAATTCTGCGTGAAAACACCCCCAAAGTTTCTTCAAGGGCAAGAGGCGATCGAAAACCATTAAGCTTCGCTTCGATATCACTTAGAGCTTCAACATGCGATAGCGATGGAAGCTTCGCGATGTGCTTTTTCACAACATGCTCATACTTCCCCAGCAGATTATCAAGCATATCTCTCATTATGGCCATCGCCGCGGGCTTTAGTTCGAGCCAGTAGCGCTTCACGATGAAAAAAGTGGCCTCAAGCAAAGCCTCAACGTCTTCCTCGTCAAAGTATCTGAGCATTGCCGCCCAGCATGAAATCGCCGACTCGCGCAGCGAATCTTGAGACGCAAGCAGATAAAAGACAGCAGAATATCTATACCTGTAATCAGTGGATCTGTCATGATTCACCTGTGTGGTTGTGACGTACCTGAGGACGGGCAATTCTTGCATATGTTTGGCAAATTCGAATGATTTCCTCCAGCATACGAATGTAGCTTCTTTGCTCCATCACCTGGGGATAAATCGAAATGGAATCATTAATAACATCTGTAAATCGAGCCATAAGCCCTAGAATGTGCGACTGTAGAAACCGGCCCACTTGATCTGCCTTCTTATTTCTCGTCTCCTTGACAGATCCCAAAACCATGGATGCCATCATGGCTAAAGCTTTTTGTACCTAAACGTCGTTAGTACCAGTCATAAACGGAATGCCTATGGGAATAAGAAAACAGACCTGGCGCTTACGCGACGCATCGCCGTCTGCTGCAGCCTTTAGGAGCTCTATAGCAGTCAGTACAGGCTCTGACTGAACAATATCGGCAAGGCTGAGAGCGTGAAAATGAGGAGATATCTCATCTAGGCTAGATTTGACGAATTCCTCAATATTGTCCGACTCCTGTAACATCAGAAGCGATAATACCGCGGCTGTATTGGGACTGTCCATAAGGGGACGCCAGATTTCCGTCTCCTGACGTGCTTCTGCAATCTTTTGAATCACATCTTTGCGTTTGTCCAAGACAAGCCATGGGAGTGCGTGAGACTGGATAAGAAGGAGCAGCTCATTGACAGATATTTGTAGTAGTTCTGCTATAGCCCGACTTCGTTGTGGGCGCTGGACTATGTCTTTGGTGGCCATGTAGGCAAGACTCTTCCAGAACGGCTCAAAGAGGCGACGAGGCGTGGAACGCCGAGCCTCAGCGAGACTTAGCAACTCATTAAAAGCAAATGCCGATTCAATGTTGTTACTGCTGCCCAGGTATTCCAAGAGCTTTATCAGGACCAAGTTCAGCTCATCTTCGGTCACGACTCTGCCAAGTTGGCCCCAGGCTAAAATTCGAGTTTCGATTAAGAGGGGTGGATCTGCCTCTGAAGCTGACTTTAGAAGAGCGATGGAATTCATTCTATTCCGCGAAAGTAGCGCTTCATCCATATTATGCGTCGGCTTTTGGGGCATAAAAAGCGCCAAGGTTCTTCCTGCTGAGATACGAAGTTCCCTTATAGAACTGTTTAGCGACTGGAGACACCATTGTCCGGGGCCAGAGGTTTCCAAATTCACAAAGGGTGCATCCTCGCAATGCAATATAAGCCTTCGAAGAGCAATCATGGCGGCTATTCGTGGCCGTCTAGATTCCGAGAACGATGGTAGGCGAATTACTTTGGAGAATATTTGTCTGGCTTCACCTTTCGCATTGTGAGACGAGATAATCGGTACGCTAGAAGAGCTCTCGTCACAGATGGGGCACGTTATAGGGGCTGAACCAGAATCCAACGAGCCCTTCATTCGTGTATTATTATCAACCACACAACATATCCGAGATAAAAGATCCAGAGCCAGAGACTGGCTTGACTGGTCGCATTTTTCATAGCCATCCCTATTCATGCATCAGATTAAGTAATGCAATAGCGGCATAGAAAGCTTACAGGAAGATTTGTTCAAACAACACCACGTCATCGTCTGATGGTGGAGTTACTTGAAGGGTTTCAAATATACCATGTGTTAGAATCGTCAGAAAGTCTGTTGATTCTTCTGAGAGCTTTCGTTTTTTCTTCGCATTTGTCGCATGGTTAGGAGCGTCATAGTTCAGGTGCAGATCCTGAATGCACTTTCGAAGCTCGACATCCTGAAACCTCGACGGGTGTATGCTATCCTGGAAAGATTCCCGTGGTTCCTGTGCTAAAGAGCCAATTGATTGTCTTAGAAATGTCACACTTCGCTTGAGGCTTATTAGTACGCAAAGCATTCTTGATATCAAGTGTACATCACTTACCCAAATATCTGTATCTTCTCCAATAGTCGAGTATTGTGATGACAGTAAAATGAGTTCCTGAACAAGTTTCGACGCTGCGAAGCGGCCTATCGAGTAGGATTTTAAAGATACTTGGGCGATGCTTATAAGAGCCATGCAGAATATTGATCTCGCCTGGTCGCCAGCAGGAGTTGGCTGAACCAGCTCGTCGGGAGGTGAAATCATCTCGCTGCAGAGTAGAATGAGGAGAGCACACGATTTTTCAATAAGTGAGGCACTGGGGTGGTCACTAGTAATCGAGGATTTGATAATTTCCATGGTCAATTCGGCAAGTGGAAGAGGGGTGCTTTGGGACGGTAGCTCCCATCGCTTTTGGATATGACGCAAATCCAGATAGGAATCTATAAGCCATGGCCCATTCTCCAGCAGCGACACACTGCTTGAAAAAGCTGAATCGGGCGATGTTAGGGGATATGCAAGCACTCTCGCCAGGCTTGACGCCAGATGCAATCCTTGTCGTACGGTATAAATCGAGTATGATAGGCGTTTAGTCGTGGCCTCTCGATCTTCGATCAAGATCTGATCAAGGGCAAAAGATGGAGGAAGTTCTAGATTCGTACGAAGATCTGTATGCGAAGGGACGAGAGATGGGCTTTGGAGGTGATCAAGGAGAGCTACATCGATCCGGTAATCATTAGCCCCCGCCAAGAGCAGCAATGGGATGACATACATGTTAACGATGCACGAAGATACAGGCCCAGAAAAGGAGCCAATTTCCACAAACTCCCGGTTCGTGCAACTAGAAGGAGAATATACTGCAGAAATCCTTCAATGGAGCTGTCCAGCTCAAGACACTGAGGGTGCCCCAAAAGTCTCAGCAGCTGTGGCAAAAGCCAAACCCACAGAGGTTCTTGGCCACGGAAGAGCAGTCCACGATTTTCATTCTGATGTAGCAACACTGATGGCGTTTCTTTGATTGTAAATCTCAAGAAATTGATGGCCTTTTGCGACTCGGTTCGTACATTCGCTCGATCAAGAAATGGGTCGTCAAGCTTAATGTTTTCGAGAACCACTCGGCAGTATACATAGATGAGCATATGGTTGTGCTCAATTCGATCATCCGGTGACTTGAGTAGGTCTGGATTATCCTTTACGCGCTGGATAGTGGCCAACAGCCCTTTGAGCTCACTATTCTCATCGGTTCGGGAAACTTTCGTCGACGCTGCAATGCTTTCCACCAGCTGTGCGGCCAGAGTAGATGGCGGTGGGCCACCTCCGCCCGTGTCGGCAGCCATGTCCACGCGCTTTAGAAGCACAGCGGTAGTCTGGATCTCGGGTCATCAGCTACCGACAGCGAAAGCGACGTATGCCGCGATTTGGCATAGATGAACAAATGTTGGATCGTCTTGGAGACGCGACCACGAAGAGGGGCAGAACGCGATATCACGTGATGCACTTCCGCCTGCCTGAACCTCTATAAGTTGCAGGTAGGCGGCACCTACCCGAGAACTTACAATGTACCATGAAAAAAAGAAAAGATCAACTACATCAGCATGAGAGCATCAGAGATTTCAGCTGCTTCAGGGATACCCATCCGATTTCCAGCTAGGAAGAACAGAGCTATTACACCAACTAAAAGAGCAAATAGAGACCCTCCTTGTGTGCAGCCTACATCGAATAACCAGCAGTTTTGATCATAAGCGCGGAACGCAGAATCTCGAAGCCGCACAGCCAGCTAGATTACTCATATCGAACCTTGATAACGTCGTGTGTTACACCTATGGTGATGTTAGATTAATGCCATGTTCAGGTCAGTCGTTGTGGGTTAGACAATAGGGCGAGCGGACCTCCAAGCTTCACTGTGTAAGTGATCATTGCTGACCCATAACTTGCTTCAATTACCCCAGTCAGACAATAATACCGATGCCATCCCATTTTCTTCTTCTTCGCAGCTGTCTTTGCTGATTTGGGTATCTTATGCAGATCGAGAAACAGCGTGGCTACCCGCTTGGTGGTGCCACTGATGTGTATTGGTGCATCACGCTCATCATCGTTGCTGAAGATTTCAATGTCCGCCTGTGGTTTATGTCCCATAAAAACAGGTATATCGCACTGATACTCGATCTTAGACGGCTTACCCTCGGGATACGATTGGCCCTAGCCTTCGTTACTAAACAATCGTCATTTTGTTCTTCGTTCGACATACCTTGCGGATGAACCAACACATTTCGATGACGACCCATTCTTCTTCTTTGTCGGACCAAAACCTGCTCATATCGTTAACTGATATACACATCTGCTGATGGCTTTCTTACGCTTCGTTTCGGTCATGCTTCGACGGATCATATCTTGCCAGTAGGCAGGTGCCGTATGACCGTCTGGCGACTCGAGATGCAATACCCACGGGGGCCATCGCGGGCTGATAGTTCCCAAGGCCATATATAACGGCCCCCTTCACCACCGCAGTGACACCATTCTCCGGCTGAAGAACTCGCACTCCGGGGATGATGGCTTCGCGGACGCGAGCTTTCAAGTATCTATTTTGGCCAAATCCACCAACAAGGACAACTGCAGCAACTTCGTCATCGGCCATTGATATCTGCTCATTGATCAAGCAAATTATGTCCTTCATAATTGGATCCCATATCTTGATCCTCATGTCGTCTTGTGGTATTGTGAATCGGTTTCGTCTCAGGCCAAGAGATGGATCGACTTTCAGTGTAAGTGGTTCGCCTCTTGGGGAAAAATCCTTCTTAAACTGGTTATAGTCAGTCTAACGTATGCTCGGAAAAGCACTCGAAAATATGCGTACCGACTCAAAGTCGCTCAAAGCAATGACAAGTCGCTCATCCGTCCAATATTTGTCTCCGTGTGCCTGCTTCAAATATCGTCGAAACCTCATGTTGAGCATCGAAGACCCACATTTCCCTCCAGTGCCTTCTGTGACTTCTCTCATCTGTAGAGGTTGAACCTTGGCAACCTCATATGTGATAAGATCAACCGTTCCCCCTCCCGCGTCGCAAACCAAAAATCTTCGGCCAGTCTGCAGAACAGAGGGGCTCAGGTATTTGACAGTGTATAAGGCAGCCGCTTCCTGCAAACCGTTAGCGTCATCCTTGATTTGCAGTCTTGACTGACACCAACAGGCTCTGATATAAGCTTAATCTTCTTTTCTCCACCAAAGCCAGCTAATGATGCTGCATTCTCCGTTTCCTGCTTTGCATTATTTGACCAAATAGCCGGAACGGTAACAACAACGTCCATTGGAGTTGATTGGACTACACTGGGGGACATCTGGCTCTCCAAGACGCTGATGAAATGTGCGTAGAGGCATGATAGATACACCTTTGTTAGTTCTTGAGCTGACTCTCCATCAGTCTTTGTATCCGACGGCTCATCCAATCTTCTTTAGGTCATGGGATTAGCTTAAAGTCGCCATTGGTTATCACGACTTGCAACTCACAACTTGAAGAATCGACTTCTCTTTGCCGCCTTCGGGATCTGGAATCCCCATTGCCACCCTGTTGCTATTTTCCGCAGCTCTGTCGGAACTTTGGGACTATTTTGGGACGAACCAACAGATGGCCAGTCGGATAATACATGCTGAACGTCCGGCTTGGAGGCTTTAGCGCGGCGTGAAACATTTGCGTGCTTCTGCTTCTGGACTTACTTGAGTCGTCTCAGCCCAAGCGACGCCTGAAAAAGTGGTTCCAAAGTCAATTGACACGACAATTCTTTTCTCTTCGCCCATGCTCAGGCTGTTCGGCTTCCAAAATAAAAAAGATGCCTGCCACGGGAAATCCTTGGACCAAAGTATGGGTGACACCAAAAACTTCCCTGCAAGTGGTGGGAAGGCTCGCGGATTATCCAGGGTTGGATAGTCGGATGCGCTATACACTGGCCTAGCAGAGAGTCATTGTCTCTATCTAGGCATAAACGCGCGCTTTTACAGACAAGGCACCCCGGACCTGCATGCACACAGCCGATCCCTAAAACCCCATCGACGGGTATGTGGTGGAGCCCAACGGATGCCTGCTTCGGGCATGAAGATGCCATCCAGCCGCCATCCAGCCGGTAAGGGGGAAGATCCACCAGGATGACATGGTCAGGCTACGCACCGACAGTTGATTGTCTGGAATCCCGAGCCAACTGAGCCTGTATGGAGTCATTTACGCTTCTGCCGAGCCGCCAATTCAATGCGCCAGGATCAAGGTATTGGCCAAAAGGATACCATTACGCACCGTCAGCAGAAATAACAGGCGTGATCAAATCGATGGCCTTCCCGCCACTTGCTCCATAAACTTCTAGAAAACGATACTACCCCATCCAGTTCCGTCCTTCCCTTCATACCATTCGAAGCATACCACACCCAAGAGATTTATATTTCCAGAGCAAAGAAGCAAAAGAACAATGGCACCCACCCACGCAGAGACGCCACGCAAGCAAGACGACAAGAGCAAGCTGGAAGACGAAGTTAGATTGCGCCAGTTCACCGAAGAAGTTCTAGATTCACGACAGGAAGAGCTTGAATTACAGGAAAAGGAGAATACGGCACTATCAAAGCAGCTGGAGTCTCTACAGCAGGAGTTGAAAGAGGCGCAGGCCCAGCTCGCGCAAGCTCGAAGCCAATCTAGTAAAAAGGACAAGGCTGCCGAAGAACCAAAGCGCCAGACCAGTCGCCCGTCTTCGCTGAGGAAAGATATCACGGAGGCTGAAGCTCGGGAAGCCTATGGAAGCCTATGCGAAAACATTCAGCGCTGGGTCGAGCATCGGATCCGGCCTGTTATAGACGACCTAGCCAGTGGTCACTACCGCTGCCAGCCAAGCCCAGCTCAGTCAACAAGATTTGTATCATTGATGAGAGAGCCGGCGACAGGCTGCCTTAATGTCTGGCATTCTGATGAATATCATTTCAGAGCACTCATAATGCAATACCTATGGCTGGTTTTCTTTGCCAAATCCTTCTACTGCCCTTTGGATGATGGTGACGGCGAGACTGCTGCTGCGTGGATTGATGAATTAGAGAACGCGATATCTAAGCTTCCTCGAGGTACGTGCTATTCTATGAAGCATTTCTATTCATCATGGTAGCTAATAAAATCTGAAAAAAATAGACATCTCGCATAGCAGAGAATGGAGGGCAGAGACGCTCACGGCATTGACTAGCCAGGCCTCTTTCAAGTCTAGAAGAGCACAATATCTCAACCTCATCACCGAAGACCTTGCCTCTCTTATATCAGTTGTTGTGCCATACCTAACCGCTGCAGAACTGCAAAGCTCTCTTCGGACAAACATAGTTGATCCGGCAGTGGATCTGGCCCACCGACTTCAGCTTTCACCAAACATTTTCACTCTGAGGTGGCCTGCGCGAACCGCAAGAACAAAGTTGGACACTTATGAGTGTGTCAATCTTGCCAACGACGGTGCGGTTCTCAGCTCGGGTGATGCCGGCAAACCATCCGAGGCTCTAAAGAATGCGTCATATCTGTTCGATGTTGCCCCCGGTCTCTTTGTTGAGACGGTCGGAGGGGCGAAGAAATCGGCAGCAAAAATTATCTGCAGACCCACGGTATTGGTTTACGGAGGAGAAAAAGACGGCGATATTCCACAAAAGGCAATGACCCTGACTAGACTCTTGTGGGATTATGCGAACGGATCGAAAGCACGATCTCACGGTCCATCGCGAAATGGATCACCCAAAAGTAAGACCCTGATCTTGAGGCGGCATCGCTCAAAGCTCTGATTTATGACCCTAGGGTCTTCCAGAATGCGCCTTGACGGCGGATGGAGCTGATTCAAAGGGGGAAAAAAAATAAAAATAAAAACGGAACCAAAAAAGGATATCTTAATGATAATCCTAGAATCGTATAGAAAGCGTCAGCAGGACTGGCCGAAAAAAGCAATGACAGACGAATAATAGACTTCACAGCAGTTAGACACTTACATGGCAATGGGATCTCAAGCTCCAACACTTTCTTCACCGCATCTGGTTTTCACAGCCTCTAGGGTCCCTTCTAACACTTGTCATGAAAATGCTGGCCACCAGCCCCAGCTCGAAAGATGTACCTCCTGTACAGCCACGATGGGAATGTCACGGGGTTGATTTGACTGTGGTCGCGGGGGGCAGGGGGGGCACCTTTGACTTTGCCGCCTGGTCTTTTTTCTGGTCGTTTTCTTTCTTAGGGGGCTGCCAGGATTGAGATCGCCGCTCGAAATGCTGCTTCGATCGGCTCACCGATCGCTCTTTGCGCGCCGGAGAGCGACCATCAGACTGCGCGGGTGAGTTTGCGCTTCTACCCCGGGCGACTGCTAGAACTCTGAGCTTGGGGGTCCCGGATGTCGGCCCCGAGGAAAGCCTTTCTGTGGTCTCCGGGATAAAGGGGCGGATGCAGTTCCGGATGTAGTCCTCGTCGACGCCTAGGGCCCTGGCATCTGCAATGCCCAGATTGATCCGATTGACGTACTCCTCTCTGGGATTACTGTCAATAGTGCAGTTTGGATTGACATATATGAGAACGTCGTCTTGCCAGTGCGACAACGAGCTCTCTCGCCGCCCCTGGGCTGCAAGCTTGGCCTGTCTGCCCACCGCCGCGGGCCCGCCCTTTTCCACAATCCAAGCGACGGGACGGCGATACAAGGTACTCTGTGCTCGATGGAGCAAAAGCGTCATGTATCGCTTGTTGTATGCATTTTTCGCAACGCCCTCGTTTATGTCCAGCTTGGCTTCGTCGGTATCATCAATCTCGTACACGAGTCCGTCGACCCAATGTCCCTCTGCCTGGGCGACGTTGGCGTATCCACGCTCGTTGATCTGCCATCGATAGTTGCAAAGACGAGCTGTACCGATGAACTTGCTGTTGGGGCAACGACGGTTCATCTGCTTGACATGCAAGTTACTCCCATAAGCAAAGTACAACTTGGTTGGCCGGCGGTCTAGGGACAACGCCGACGCTGCCTTCTGGGCCGGCACTCTCGACTGCTTCCTCCCCACTGATTGGCTGCGGATGGCCTCCATGGTCGAATTAGGAAATGGGCGGGGTGGTCCAAACGTCGAGGGCTGTTGTGCTTCTGAGACCAAGGTTTACTGTATGGTCGTATGGGCTGGCTTGAATGCGGAGAAGGCTTGACCTGTCTGCTCACATCTTGCGCACAATACCGCGGTCTTACATATTGCCAACTGTTGCCAGTGATGTTTACTGCGAGGCGCAAGTACGTCATGGCCCGAGGATTCATTGATTCTTCGACAGCCAGCCAGGATGCTCCGTTGAAGTGTGGCTGCCTCTTACTGTGGATCTCTGATGCCGTGCCACCGGTTGGGCAGCAAAGGACAGAATGACGATGGCCCTGCAGGACGTGGGATTGCAAGCACCAATTGGACTTCACCACGTCTTGACCTGGAGAGACGGGGAGCCCCCCCATCGTGGCAATGAGCTCACCAACTCGGACGCCTCTTTTTGCGTTGCGATTTGTCTGAAGAGAGAACCACGGACATGCCCGGCTTCGGAGCACACAGCGCGATCCCTAGCTGCCCTTGTGTTCCACACCACCTCGTCCACCTCGGGCCACCGTATTATAGGGGACCGCTGTTCGCCTGTGGATTCCGCGCAAAGGGCAGTACAGGCACAGACAGTGTTCACAAAAGGAGTCCAAGGAGGTAGGGGTGAAGATGGTGTTTGACAACGCAACGGTGGCTGGGCGGCTAGAGTCTTGCTGGCCGTGCCGCCCCCCATGGCTTTGATCCCTGCTGTTCTTGCACGAGTACGTGTAATGCCGTGTACAAATGCACAGGCTCAAGGAGCGCTGCGCTGCTATGCGTCGCACAAAACGAGAAGTTGAGAAGACATGGACCATGTCATGTGAGCATGTGCATGCCGTCCAAATCAATTGACCAATTATCCGCACAAGCGTGGTTCATTGTGTCTAGAACCACGGGAAGAGCCAAGACGTGGCCAGCGAGTTAGAAAGCATGGACTTGGAATCAGATATCAACGGCCTCAATTAGGCCCGTCTGGCAACCAAAGTTTTCCCCCTCGCTCTATCTTCCCAACCCAACCTCTCGCAAATTAGCCCTGTACGTACTTGTCTGGTGGACCTGTGGTTGTTTTGCTCGGGCTGTAAGTGCAGCTTCAGCCTCATCTTTTTCCGGGTTTTTGGGTTCGAATCCGCCTTGACGACACCATCAGCCTGACCAAGATGCCCCATGGCATTAGGCACTACAATTTCGGTGTAGAGATTGAGGCTGTGACGAGGCCGTATGGAAACTGTGACAGCTTCACCAACGTGGACTGGTATCGACAACTGGCGCAAAAGCTACGCAACCGGGGCATACAAGCGGTCCACGACGACTGCTCCAAGTACAGCAAACACCCCGAGTATTATGGAGGGAAATGGTTCGTCACACGCGACGGGTCGCTGAAGCGGCCACGGCCATATGGTTGGTAATTCCGACTTTCACCCATCTTGCTGCAAGATGGGATATTCATGTACATGTGCTTCATGTATCTTGTCATGCACGCACGCACATGAGAAATATGCGCTGACGCAGATGCAAACCGGCAAAGTGTGCATGGAGGTTGTATCCCCAAAGCTTGATACCATGCGGGGGGTGAGCCCTATCATATCCGACTTTTGGGAGGCCATGCGCGTGCACTTTAAGCCTCAGGAAGACGTCTCGTGTGGTGGGCATGTTCACGTCACGCCCGTCAACCTCAAGAACAAGTTCTCGCTCCGGACTCTCAAGAAGATTGCCTTTGCCACTGTCGTGTATGAGGACTACGTTGCCGAAATCCTGCCCGCCGCCCGCCGCGACAATCACTACTGCCGCCTCAACAGCCAGAGCCTCGATTCCGGGCTGAACAAGACGCTGGGCTGGGGGAAGAGCGTCGGCACGCTGCGCAAGGTGGCTGCTGAGATTCGGTCCCAGAGCACAAAGGCGGATTTATGCCACTACATGCAAGGCAACCGGTATGTTTTGTGGAATTTCCAGAACATCTATCCGCACCGCAGGAGGCGGCGGTGTACCGGGACGATAGAGTTCCGAGGCGGCAACCAATTTCTCAACACCAAGGGGACACTGGCGTGGGTAGCGTTTGTGCTGGGGTTCATCACCTTGGCGAAAGAAGAGGTAAGCTTTGGCCCCCTTTGCACCGACCGGGCGAATGCAGGTAATGATGGAAATATCACGGTGGTGAAAGGGGGAGAAGGGGGGGGGGGGGACAGAC
>MDJU01000426.1:0-27816 GCA_001721665.1 Trichoderma pleuroti
TATTATAATTATTATTACTACTATAATTAATTTTACTTTATTAAAGCTAAGTAAAGGTATTTTATTTATACTAAGGGCTTTTTTAAAGTATTTCTTTTTCTTAGGGGTAAAAAAAAAACTATAGCCTTTTCTATTCTTAGGCCTAAGGGGGTTACCTCCTTCTAAGGTTAAAAAACTATTATAGGTCTAGGGGTAACGGGGTTTATTCTATTTTAATTATCTAAAGGTTTTATAAATATTTTTATCTCTCTAAAGTCCTTAGATAAGACTATAAATAAAAAATCATAATCGTTTTATTTAATAGCTAATTAAACAGGTGGGAGTTTTTAGTAGTTAGGCACCCGAAAGGTGGGGTACCTGTAGGTGTAGGAGGGAAGCTTGCAAGCTCAGAGATAGATGTCTGGCGCCCTAGAATAAAGCAAACCCATCTTGGGACACAAGTCAATTCAGTTAGTTCATCAAGACAAGGAGACATCAAGGGGCACTCACACTTCCCAAACATACGTACACCAGAACGCAAGTCGGCGCTGTAAAGCATCTTCGGGCTTGCCCCGAATATTAACTCCTCTGTGAAGGCCAGCCGCTATAGCTTTCCTAGCCGCATTTCCAACATGCATAAACCCGGAATGAGGCTTTGATCTTTCGATTCGGAACTGTGCAAGGATGAGCTCCAAATGAATGGATTGAATATTCACATATTCATTGGCACGTTTCGCGTTGGCCATAACCCCTTGGAATAACGTCTGCGTGACTTTCTCTTCTCCCATCATGGATGCACCAACAGCCATCGCAGCAAGTACTACCATGCCATCTAATGAGTCAAATGCGCATATTCCGGGTGTAGCGTACATCTGTGCAAGACGCTGCCGAAAAATCTCTTTGGTAACGATGGGCAACATGTGCCAATATGTCGAAAGATACCGCTCAAGAAGCCGATTGGATAATTCTTGCGACGGGAGTGTGGTGAAATAAACCCCTGTGATGGGCACAGCTTTATTGGAGTCTGCCAAATCGCCAAAAAAATAAGAATTGGTACTCGAATAGATCCAGCCCGGGGCCAACTTGTGCCACTTCCGCACTTCGCCCAAGCGGCTGCGGAACACCGGATATCTGGCTAGATACCAGATGCATGATTGAAAAATTGGACGACGGTCCATAGTGCAATTGAAAGTTGTATGCGGGCATCAGGAGCGCTGCTATGCTATGGACGTGAAACCCCTGGTTACCCTCGGTCTCAGACTCATGGCTGAGATTGGCCTGTCGCGCCAAAGATGTTTCCTGCTTGTTTTCCGTTGGCAATGACACTGGTCTAACCCGGGGCTTCCCTAAGCGATTTCGGACTTTGAGGCGATATACACATTGCAGGTTACGCTTCGAACACCGACAACAAGGGTTTCCGCCCTCGCAGCGGATTTTTCGAATTCGGCATTCCTCACAAGCCTTGTTGATGTTCGTCATTGTGCTAAATTGTGCCAAATAACGAGAGAGAAAATGGAAGGCAATTGGATTTGTGGTGAGAAATGAAGCTGGTGGCGATGAAACGCATCCATTCAGTCCGCTTTCATGATGCCCATTGAACTCTCCTCGGGTTGCTTAGGGTATTCTTAGTCAAGGAGCCATCTATGCATTAATAACACAAGAGCCGGTGCAAACCCGACGTTACCATCCGCTTAGATAAGGAAGAAATCCTCGGGGGAATCTTTCGGGGTAATAGAAACGACTCTTGTGCAGGAGGCAAAATTGTTTCGAGGAAAAGAGTACATCGTATTCATGCGTATTCCGCTTAAAATACGAGGTATTGGGCTAACCTCTCAATAACCAGGGCATTCCGACTCCCCTAGGCCTAAAAGTTGCTCTACCAGGATGTCGTCTTCTTCCACGTCCTCTGGTAGCCGGACTCCCTTTACATCCCTGGCCCGGAGCCATTAATCCTACGGAAGATCAAATCCTTCTTCAGGATTCGAGAAGCGGGAAATGGTACCGGACAATGGATTGGTATCGCAGCAAGAAAATTGCGTCTTGGACAGCTGAGGAGCTGTCAGCTTTTGACAGGGAGCAAAACCACCCTCTCTGTAGAGAGGCAGATTCCGGGAAATGCGTGTTGATTTATGACGAAAAATCGAGGGTTGATGGGACAGTAATGACTTGCATGGGTCAGATCGAAGAGGTCGAGGAAGATTTCGAACACGCCTCGGTTACATCTGCAGAACTACAATCTGGTCTTAAAATTCATCGAACAAGGGCCGTGATCATGTCGGCTCTGAGCGATGAAGAAATACGAATGATGACGATTTTCAGGGAAATGGCCGGGGTTGTAGCAATGGATCAAGAAACATCTAACCTACAAGCGATCGAGGATCGTGAAAGCGAGGATTGGAAGAGCTGCATGGCCAAGGTCAATGACAAGATGAAAGAGGTC
Source organism: Trichoderma pleuroti (assembly GCA_001721665.1). Classification (NCBI taxonomy): domain Eukaryota; kingdom Fungi; phylum Ascomycota; class Sordariomycetes; order Hypocreales; family Hypocreaceae; genus Trichoderma; species Trichoderma pleuroti. Next base: position 2,420 of record MDJU01000426.1, read on the forward strand.
GTGGCGGAAGCATGGAAATCCAGGCCAGAGGTAAGGCAAACGGTTGAAAACACCATCGGCCTTGAATTGGAGGAGTACATGTGGGCTTTTATTCCCAAAGTCTTTTCTCACGATGTCATGATGGAGGAGACGCCAAGCGAACAGCTTTGGCTCGTCGACTAGGTCTCCAAAACATGTTTGTCTCATCAATTTTAGTCGGTATAACGAGGAATGACAAGTCATAGCAGTGAGAGCGTTTGCCTACATTTCAGTTGATAAGAAATTCTATATTCTCTACAAAGCAATGCTCAGAGTCGTATCATTATCCTGTGATTACGCGGCATTAACAACATGGTAATAATTACGACGCACTTGAGTATCCATACCCTTGTGCAGTAAGAAGTACATCTCAATGCATTATCCTGATTTGATGGAACCTAATACGATGATGTAGCTAGGCATACTCCACATTTGGGTGTTATGCAGAAGGATACGAAATTACGAGAATACCGCGCGCGAAAAGGGCTTTAGACGTCATCTAGTGGGTGTAAACCCGGAGATTGTCGGACTACTGATAACTCATTATCTAGTTGCCGCCTTGTCTCATCCAATCATCTTTCCTTCTCTAATTAGAAATTCAGTGCTCGCAGCTTATCTCTATTCTTCTACAATACAAAGATACAAGACAGCAAAGATTATGCGATAATTTGTATAATGTGACACCGTCTTCTATTTCCAGGACTACGCCGCCGAAAGAAAGAGCTGGATCATTAAAAGTTGCACAAAAAGGCATGCCCACTCTGGACCAGTTTTAAACATGGAAAATGCACCAGAGAATAACTCCATTCGGCCAATCACCAGATATCCATGGAGCTCTACACAATTACTAAAGCAATGGTACACTTCCAATTCTACTTGGCCGTACCCAAGTGCAGCGGAGAAAGAGGAGCTCAGTCGTCAAACAAGCTTGAGTGTCCGCCAAGTATCGCAATGGTTCGTGAACACAAGACGAAGAGACGCTGAACGACAATCCAGCGAGATATCTGATATCAGCGCCAATCCTGTATCTTTATCGCTACCCAGGTCTTTTTATGCGACACAGGAACAAGCAGACAATATCGAGGCAATCAATCGCCCACACCGCTCCTCTTCATTCGAGCGCTATCCCTCAGCGCATAGCTCAAGACGACTTGGTTAGTATTGGCTCTCAAGACGGAAGCGTCTTCTTCTTACCCTCGTGACTCCGATCACGGCAGTGGTCATAGTCGGAAATCACGTACGGGTTGGCGCCATAAAGCCACGAACGGAACAGCAGAAGAGAGACATCCGCGAATATATCAGTGTACATTCTGTACAGACACTTTCAAATCAAGATATGACTGGACGAGGCACGAAGCGACACTCCATCTAGCTCTTGAGCGGTGGAGTTGCCTACCCGCTGGACCAAAGAGATGGGATCTTGGAGCTGCGGCTCCAAAGTGCTCTCTGTGTGACTCATATGACACCACCGACGCTCATCTCGAGTCTCATCACATTTCCGACTGCATCATGAAACCTCAGGCGCTCAGAACTTTTCATAGAAAAGATCACCTGCTTCAACACTTGCGTCTTGCACATGGTATTGAGAAAATGATACCGTCGATGCATTCCTGGAAGTCAAAAATATCCGATGTGAAATCCCGATGCGGTTTTTGCGAAGAGACATTTTCTCTCTGGTCCGACCGCAACGACCATCTAGTGGATCATTTTAGAAGAGGAAAATCCATGAAAGACTGGAAAGGAGATCGAGGGCTCGAGCCTTCGGTCGCGATGCTAGTCCAGAGCGCAATGCCCCCTTACCTTATAAGTGCCGAGTCCTTGGACTTGGATCCTTTTAGTGCCTCAAAGGGAGTATTGAAGAAAACTCTCTCATCACCAGAGAAGCAGAATCGTCCGAATGTGTTTGAAGTACTTACTGCCCGTCTGGGCGATTTTGTTGTTTCGGCGCGCGCAAATGGCGATACCATCAATTGCGATATCCTTCGCCGCCAGGCTCGGCTTATTTTATACGGCGATGATGATCCGCTGAATCAAACTCCTGCAGACAACGACCAATGGCTGACATTGTTTAAAATTGGTCATGGATTGGCATCTGCGCCTAGCCAGCAGGAGTTGGACCCTTCATTACCAGATGGAGCCTCGAATCCCATGATAACAACACCAGTGTTCTCAGACACAAACAAAGCCGCACTTCCACGTAAAACTATAGACAGAAAGTTGGGGCCAAAGTTAGTGACAAGTCAAACACTTGATAATACTGAGCCTACGCTCCCATGGTGGTGCCAAAGTCCTGAATGTTTGGCGGAACTTATGGAAATGAGTCGGGAGTTTTCTTTGACAACCCTTGGAAACATCGAGATTGACGATCAACCGACCAGAGACTCCTAGCCCTGGGGCTTCTTTAGGTCACACGAGAAGAATTCAATAACGCTCATGCATACTAGATTATAAAGTAAGTAGTGTTGTGATCATATTAAGATTATTCTTTCCCTCGTGCTCTTTCCTGTTAGATCTTGACGCACAACTCCAAACCGTTGGAGTAGGGGAGCGTCAGATTTGTATATCCGTTTGTTGGAGACCTCAGGTGACCTAATAGCTCCTTGTATCTAGTGGCAGAACTGATTGAATTGTCGATGATGACAACAGCTCCAGACCTGAGCTTCGGCTCCAGCAGCTTCAGTGCAGGTAGAGCGACGGGAGCCCAGACTAGATAGCGGTTAGATTCAAAGTTTCTTTACCTGTTGAAGTCTCAACTCACTATCAATAAGGACTAGATCAAGCTGCGGAATGCTATTCTTCAACGTCTCGAGAAGATCTCCTTCTCTCAAATCGATATGGCGCGTCACCAGATCATCACCGGCTTCCTTCCAGTGTTGACGAGCCCTATCAGCTTTTGTGTGCTCTTTTTCTGTGGCAATAACCTTACCCTCGCCACCCAAGCGCTCGACATTGCTTCCCACTGCCAAGGCAAGATAGATGGTGCTCACACCGACGCTGGTGCCGATCTCGGCAATGTTGCGAGCTCCGATTGCCCTAGCAAGCTGATAGACAAATTGACACTTATCCTGATCTAGAGCAATGAACTTGTCTCTCATCAAGTCATCAAATCCATCGGGGTTGCTCAAATACGTGGACGGGAGCGCCGCTTCTTGGGTGAGGGATTCCTGATGAAGACGGTTGAGCAGCGCGTGGACATGATCAGGCGCTACGACGGGATTTGGAGACGGAGCCGACATGTCTAAAAGCTAGAATAACTCAAGATATTTTATTCGAGCAATATTCTCAATAAAGTATGACAACTATAGCCAATACTCTCGCATTCCATGTGCAGGTTTATATAGTAAGACTGGCCGGCCCAGATCGGCGCCTCTTGTTGGGATCTTCCAAGCGGTGGCCCACTATAAGTGCCATTCAACGCCCTAGGAGTTATGCCTGGTATGCATCAATTCAGCTCCTCCTTGGAGATGTTTTGCGTGGTGAGTATTTTCCGCACTGGCTTAATTCCCGTCCGCCGAGCCGAAACCGAGACGCCAATATCTGATCCGACAATTGCCAGAGCGATGCGGGGTAGTATTGCACGGTGCGGGGTACAAATGAACAGAACAAACAAGGCGAGACGGAATTAAGCTTGATTGCTTGGACATGGGGCTGTTCATTGGAAATCTCCGAGTGTATCTTGAGCTTCAGTTTGTTGCCCAATGGCGTATATTGGAATTTGTGCAAACAATTGCATAGGTTTAGTACGTAAAACATCCTCCAGATGTTGAACCCAGAGAAAGCTGCCTTTAGAAACACTGCGGTTCGCTCACATCAACATCAAATGTGTCCATCAACCACCAGTCTTGTAGAAGAAATTCATTTCATATTTGGCATCATCAATCATATCAAAGCGTACAATACATTTTATCCTCTTACTCCAAGATGGGCAGCAGTACCTTGTCCTGAGCATCCTTCACGGCCTGGTTGTAAATCTCAAGCTTCTCTTCATACACCTTCACCAAGTCCTCTTGTGATTGTTCACGCTTTCCGGGAGAAGCATCGCCGCCTCCGAATGCTCTCACAGCAGCGTAGTAAACATCAGCAAGGGCATTGCAAACGCTTTGAACACTCGATGTCTGGCACTGGAAGTACAGACTATAGTTTGTCATAATCAGCAACCCATCTCCAACTTTAACGGCATGTATATTGCGTCAACTTACTCGGCCTTGAAGTTGTTATCGATGCTGAGCTTGCCACTCTCTGTGAATCGGTTTTGTATGCGGTAGTTTTGGTAGCCAAAGTCGTGGCGGTAGCAAGCAGGAACAAAGGGGAATCCAAAGGGGTTATCGGGTGAGCTGGTGCAGCCGTCAGAGGTCCAGTCAAGAGTGGCTGGGTTCTTGGCGTTGCGGCGGGAAATGAAGTTGGGGAGGGTGAGGCTGAAGAGATATTGGTCTGTGATGGCTGAGAGACTGGTTTGTCGCCGTGTCACTGCGGCATCAGAGGCCGGCAATGCCAGAACGGCTGAGACAAGAGTGGCCAGAATAGCTGTGAACTTCATGATGAGAGGATAGTGCCCTTTACTTCAATGGCAATGTTATCAGAGTATATAGACGCCTCTTTTTCTCGGACTCAAGAGCGAGCAATCGCTCCTTTTATACATAATGCCAATATCCATTCCTATAATTATTTGTAATGCCAATGCTACTTAGATACGATACTTCTCGTATACGTAAGTCAACGAATCAACTAGGTTGGACTTGGCGTACAAGATGTACCGACAGACAAAAGTCTCAACAAGCTTCCGCCCATATCATGGACCTGCCCGAAGGAGTATATGCCTTTACTATGCCAAGAGCCTTCTCCAGAAGCCTTCCGTATGCCGAATAGTCGCCGATCGCCCACGGACGGCTCTGCCCTTCTTGGTTGGGCAGTGCCGGTAGGGCCCGGTAACAGGAAAGGCAAGGCGCCGGCCTATCTACATTTTAGGACGACGCTGCGGGCGACGCAAAACAATAGCTATTCCAGATGCGCGAATAATTTTGCGCCTTTGGCGGGTACTTGAGATTAACATAGTTTGTGAAATTTAGAAAAGGGCACAAGCTTCGTGGCCGTGGCTGAAAACTGAGGCAACGAGAACAGCCAAAACGGCTTCCTCACCAATGGACTAATAAGCCTTACAAACATTGGTTGGCACCTGTAATACTGCGACACCAAAAGTGCATCTTTTCTAACCTATCTGCCGGCGCTTATAAGGCGGAGAACCCTGTCCAAAACCACCCTCTGTTACACTTAGGTGCTGAGCCAAGCATTCAATTCTGTCGTAATCTACCAAGCCAAGTCAAATGACTATTTTAACTCATAGCCTAATGTCATTAGTGCGCAGGTACAGCCGAGTTTGCATGTGAAATTCGCTTAGCATCGCAAGAGTGTTGATGCTTCATCTTCCAACCACGATGTCTTCATCAAAATATCAGGTCATCTCTCTCAGTTTTAGTATCATGCCCTGCTTCTTCGTACAATGGCCAGTATATCTAGGTGACTAGTAGATGTCAATGAAGGATCAGAAAAAAGGGCCGATTTCGCACGCCGTCAATGTATCTAGGTTTCTCGTCAAAGCCTGTAGCTCTCTCATCTCCAATCCATTTTCTAAGTCAAGCCGCTTTCGCTACCCGACGAATAGGAGACGGTAGAACTTTATCAGCATTTCCAAACGTGGCCATGGCATTCTTCATCATTAAACAGCGTCGTTCCTTCTCCAATTGGCACCCATTACAAAAAAAGATAGTGCCAATGCGATTTAAGATAGCCAATCAATGACAGTTCCGTCACATTATCTCCTCAATCGCCTCTTTTTACGTCCATGCCATCATTTAAAAGATATCTGTGGCGTACTTTTACACCCTGACTTCTTTAACCATAAATATGACTCGGGTCTTTCTATCAGTCGCTGGCTTATCATCAAACCTTATAAGTCAGGTCTTTTGCTTGACTTTAGTTCTGCTGTGCGCCATTTCTCATGCTCCGAGAACTTTGTTTACAAGTCAAACTTTGATCTATTCTGTTTTCTATTATCGTATATGGCGCTGGCAGCCATTGCTGTATCCCAAACAATGGAGCCAAGCCACTTGATCGGAGGAATCGATGTAGCCTTTACCGAATCAGTGTCGCATCGTGCGCTGCACCTCCGAATAAATAGAGCATCTTGATTGGAGATCGCCAACAGATGGTACAAATACTGCAATCTCCTCTTTTTTTTTGGGATTTCTCAGAACTGGAGAATTAGTGGCAGAATCGCAATGATCGCTAAATATGGAGGTGGCGATTCCGACGAAACCTGTACTTGATCGATTGGAGGTGCTCAGGCCTGGTATCGCTGTCATATAACTTCAAGGTGTGGGTGTAGTATTGATATATACATCCTAACTACAGGTACTGTTGCTTTCCGTTGGAAGGTTATATATGCTACCCACATGAACATAAATGCACTCAACACGCAGAGCACACATCTAGATCTAAGCAGCAGTTTCGGCCAAGCAGTTATATGTCGCAAAGACAACCAATTGTGTTCTCTACTACCTGTATTTTCGCCATTCACTTTATACTAAACGGACAATAGGCAGTCGATAATACTATCAGTTCAAGCGGTAATTCTACTGTTTCATCTCGTCATGTGCCCGGTGCCTTGGCATTTCAGACAGTTTCAGAACAAAAATCACATTTCATGCACCAGCATTCGATGCTCTGCGTGATATTCGTCATGCAAGACCAGGCTTGCGTTCAAATCCATCCCCGACGTGCTTGAAGCCGCGCACGCCTTTGTGTTAAATGACCAAAATCGCCGTTGGTACTAATCGTCCAGCCAGATTCCTTAGTTCCTCTTACGCGCCTGTAACGTGAGGCCTTGGAGGCCCCTCATTCGCCGGCTCCCCGAAAGTCACGATGCCTCTTTTTTCCACTGCGTCTCGTGATTTGAGGGAATTTTGCCCCCACGACCGCCATTTCCCCAGCTCCAACCGCTCTAGAGTCGTACGGAAGCGTAGCAACCAAGCTAATACTCGGAACGAAACCAATTATCAAGGCGCGGGGTTAGCAGAGAGGGGCAAGCTGAATCCCTGGAAGCGCTTTGGGGGCTGTATAAGGAAGTTAAGCTGGCCATTAGACACGGATCATGATGTCCGTTTCGGGGCAAAAAAGTCGCATCTTGCAGATGGATTAATCTCCTCTGAGGCTGATGCGTATAAAGCATGACACGCCAACGACATGGAATCAGGATCAGGGTACACCGGCATCCCTGTGGCAGAAGCGAGGTGCATAGCATCCATCCATTCTGGATGCAATGCGAAATCTCAAACATGGATGTTGTCTTTGTTTTACAGGAGACGCAAACATCTTCTGAGCTTATCATGTTACTATCTCGCAATAAAATGACCAACAAAGTCTCTCGAATTACATTTCAATGTCAGGAAGATGATCTCGGTTATGGAGGTTTGCTGAGACATGCAGACAACTAGTGCCACCATCCACTCTACGAGTACTGACATGTACGCTACCAATACATATCCAATCACCCACTCAGTCGGTGAATCATGCACGCATTGTGTGGAATTGTTTCTGAAAAGCAAACGGCCTCGTAGCTGCAGGTCGGTGAGTCGCCGACTCTACGTACCACCTGTCGAGTCAGTCAAATCTGCATCATTAGAGCGCGTGTATAGGCGGCATCTCCCTTTGTCAAAGATCATATGCAGGCAGCCTCCGGTGGATCTTGAATCATGAGCGCGCGTGCATCTTTCTTGTTCCAGAGCGGCTAATACATCTCACATCCCTCGATTCGGGAGTGGAGAATCATGCAGAAGGGAAGCCTCCTTGCTGCAGCCGGAATATCAGTACCGGATTTCTCACGATAAGGGCCTCACCTATCATCTCTCACTTTCTTACGCTCAGCTCCGGAACGCATTGATGCCATTGGCCATCATTGTGTCAGCTATCGATGCTTGTCAATGACTTTACAGCAGAGCTGTGTTCGCGTAGTACGGGATTCAGAGCAAAATCAAGATATGTACAGACAAAGCCCGTTCTTTCCCGTATGGAGGTGGCAGTGGAACCTGGCTGGGGCGTGTGGAAGAGGCGGGATGTTATCGCCTCCTTGTAATAGTGGCGGATTACCAGACGCCCATCATCGTGAGTTGATGTTTGCTCTTTTTATTACTGTGAGACATATTCATGGGGGCACGGCAGGCTCTCCAATTTGCTAGTATCCTCGCTGCTCATTCCGCCACCATTTCCCATGACCTGTTGCGCTGGTCTACTTCTACACAAGTCTACAAAGTACTCCATGTATTACGGAGTGTACAAGCGCCTTTGGTATTGGCAATCAAGTCTTTCTTACATGGAGAGAATAACAATGACCCGCCATTTTGTGGACAGGGACTTGGGCATCTTGTACCCTCCCTTTCGAGCATCTTCCGTCCCGCCCACCCAACCTTCTTACAGATCTTGATCCTACGTCTCTTCTTGCGGTGAAGCTCTGGAGTATTAAAATATCGGAGTCCCTTCAGCTTTCACGACATGTTTCTTCTAGGAGTGCATTTCCCTGGAATCCTACCTATTTACTCTGCTCTTCTCACATCCATCCTCGCCATCTAAGAGCCATCCCGAAGTGCCTGTGATGGGCCGCCTATCAGAAAGAGGAGCATCGCCATGGCGCTCGTCGGAGGGGTTGGTGACCTTTGCGGTCGCATTTGCAGTGTTTACAGTAAGTAATAGAGCTTATGAATAGGCCTCGAAAATTCGAAGAGAGGGCTAATTGATGTCAATTCGTAGGACGGGTTGGTGTATGACCTGGTTATACCGTTTTTACCAGAGCTCTTCACGGGTCGGCTGAAGACACCTCCAGAAGATGGTTAGAACCAACCGCGTTTCATCAGCAGCTAAATTCGAGTCTTGCTGACGTTAGTGGCCGATCAAAAGTCGACAGTTGGGCTGCGTTATCTCTCGAGTCTTTCGGAATGGCACTGCTTATCACCAACTGTATGTTGACCAAATTCTCACTCAGCAACTTTGCTAAGGTACATGTACTGATCCGCGCCTAGGGATTGCTGGATATATTGCCGACGGGAGCGTCTCAAAAAGCCGGCCGTTTCTCGCTGGCATTGGCATTATGCTTATCGCCACCTTGCTCTTCTTCCTCAGTGTAGATCCGTACCTCATCATCTTCGCTCGTGCTCTCCAAGGAGCTTCCGAGGCCCTCGTATGGGTGTCTGGCATCGCTTTTCTAGTCTCGCAGGTGGACGAAGCTAATTTAGGAGTGTGTATGGGTTACACGACGCTGGGTGCTACAATCGGCGAGCTCATTGGACCTCTACTTGGGGGCTACTTATATGAAAAGCTGGGACACTGGGCTGTGTTTGGTGTAGTAGAAGTAATGATTGCGGGCGACATTGTTCTACGACTTCTCGTCAAAGAAAAAGAATCGGGATCACCGCAGCAAATCCTGGTGGATGCAGTAAAGGGAGTTTCCGATACAGATGCTTTGCTGGCTAACTCGGTGGCGGTATCTCACGGAACGTTAGATAGCATTACATCGACAGATCTGGAACGTGGAGGGGATGACGACCGATCAGCACTTTCTGGTACGACCGACTGCGATGATGATGTATCAGCATTGAGGGCTCTGGGATGGAACTGGCTCTCCAGCGTCATCGGTGCCGCCATAGCATGTGTCGTTAGGTCGGCTTTGGAAGCTGTAAGCTCACCGCACATGTCAAACTGGTTTTTGGATAATTTGCTGACAAACCCATCAGGCCATTCCAATCTATGTTCTTCGACATTTTGGCTGGACTTCGTCTGCCGGTGGCGGCGTCATGTTTGCATTGCTTTTCCCCATGGTGGGCGGCCCATTGGTTGGCAAATATACCACCTTGCACGGCCCTCGATGGTTCAGCACCATAGCATCGCTCGCATGCGGTGTCTTCATGGTCACTCTAGGCTTTCTCACGGGGGATGATCCCACTACTCAGATCCTCTTTGTGGTGAATATCGGGTTCATCGGCCTCTGTATTTCTCTCGCCACAACGACGCAAACAACCGCTATTTCCGCAGCTGCACAGAGAATCGAGGCTTTAAGAAGCCGAATTCGAGCCAGCGGCGTGGAACTAAGTTGGGAGTTGAAATTTCTGACTCCCGGCATGATGCTGAGCGGCCTGAGTACGGCGTGGGCCTTAGGCCTTTTCCTCGGTCCTGCTTGTGGAAGCATTTTCCACTTTAGCACAAACCAGGAGTGGCTGCATTTGTGCTGCTTCTTGGGAGTCTTGTGTTTCATCACGGGCATCTATTGCTCCTTTACGTGGAAAAAATGGCGGTAAACTGCATGTCCTTTTGCGGTTTAGCTATATGGTTGGTTATGCAGTGGCCGACTTACGATTTATGATTTACGAGTTAATGATGAAAACAAAATCTTCTTTCAAGCTCATTCGGATGATATGGTAAAACGAGAGAGGCAAAGCAAAAAAAGGAAAGGAGAAAAACAAGGCGAAATAGCAATTGCACGTTTCGATCGTGCGACCTCCGGGTTATGAGCCCGGCGCGCTTCCACTGCGCCAAATTGCTTTTGATTCGCTTGTTGGATGGCGAGGCTCGTAAATTGCTAGGTATGGATGGATGGAATTTGTGGATGTGAAAATTTCCACTCGCAGGTGAAGTGGAGCTGTGAGTCAGAATCAGAGGAGAAATGGATCACCAGAACCGCTACCAAGTGTTAGTGTTGGTGCGAAGCGTGGTGGTGTTGATGATAGAAAAGAGAATGGATGAGATGGAAAATGGCAAAACACGCAATTCGATTTGATGGTGCACTTTACAAGATTCTATGTTGAAATCTACATACCTTGCTATGCCTGCCAAGTTATATAAGTCATTTACTATAGGCATGATGAGATGGATGAGCCCGGACTGTCGACGCGGCTTTTAAAGCTTTGTATTTTATCAAGCATTATTAGCTAGGCATCTCCAGGTCACAGCTAGATACTTGAGTAACTAAAAGTAGACAACTGATGGCTAGCAGGAGACCAGGTGATGTCTAGGCGTGTTGACAATAACTTCAAAATAAAATAAGGAGCACATGTTGGACTAATCTGCGATCCAGATCTAAAGCCCAGCGTCGCTCCGCTATTCCCATAAATCTCCCCGCTCACATACGAGGACGACGCATCAACGACACTCACATAAAGCGGTGCAAGCTCTGCAGGCTGAGCAGGGCGCCTAAAGAAAGTGCCGCCAGATATTTCCTTCACAGACTCCGTAGTGAACCCTCCGGCAGCTAGGAAAGGGGTATAGGTGAAGCCAGGAGCAACACCATTGACCCGAATTCCATCCTCGGCAAGCTGCTGGGCCAAGTTACGGACCATCATGACGATGGCTGCTTTACTCGCGCCATAGGCAAGGGCTCCGGCGTTTGGCTCCACGGCAACAGTAGAGGCGGTAAAGACCACATTGCCACCGCGAGGAAACAGAGGCACGGCGGCTCTCGTCAAGAAAAAGCTAGCATAAACGTTGGTGCGAAATACTTGGTCAAACTGCTCTGTTGATTCATTGGCAATAGGGCGCCAATTCGGACCTTGAGTATAACCAGAGATTCTGTGAGGTCACGTCAGTTTTTCTCATCGTCAATAAGGGTTCTCAGGCTTCCTCACCCAGCATGATTGACGAGAATATCGAGACCGCCAAGGCGGCGATGGGCCTCTTGGACAAGCCAGGTGCAGAAAGTCTCATTCAGCAAGTTTCCAGGAATGCGTTCAAAAGACAATCCCTCCTCGGCAAGAAAATCAGCGAGGTCTTGGGCATCAGATTCCTCTTCCTCCATGTAGTTGATAGCAACATTGGCTCCTTCACGAAGGTAGGCAATCACTATGGCTCTTCCGATACCAGAGTCTCCTCCCGTGATCAAAGCATTGAGGCCCCGGAGCCGTCCAGCTCCTTTGTATGACGTCTCACCGCAGTCTGGGCGTTGATCAAAGCTGGACTGAAGAACAGGGAATTCAGCAGCAGCACCAGTCGGCAAACTGAGACGCATGTCCGAATAACGGGCAATTGGATCAATCAGGGCGCTGGAATTGTCTAGATTTGACCTAGATTCAATATTGTGCAAGTTTGAGAATCAGGCATTGCTTGACTTACCTGTAGCCAAGCAGAGGCTCGGCAGACTCAGCATAGTAAAGACAAGAGCTCGAAGCATTTTATTGGTAATGAGATAGTAGATGTTATTTCATAGGTGATATTTTGTCTCATGTCCTGTATAATCACCGCCATATTCAGAGCATCTTATATACTACCGAAGCAACACTGCTTCTCCGCATCGCCCAGGGCCTCTTCAATCATTAAAAATGATGCTATCTCGAAGTCCACGCTTGCCTTTCCATACAGACATCGAATCTCTGAATATTTACAAATTAATTCTCTTAAAACCCGGTAAAGGAGTTAAGCATGCGGAAAACAACCAAATTCGACCTTCCACGTCATCATTTCTTACTCCGGTGTGCCAAGCAATTCGGCATAACAGCGTGGGGCGATTTGAAAGTGTTACATCGCAGATGCAGTTACTCAGCAGAATCAAGCAACATCCCACGCCATCACCGGATCCCACTGGCCAAACGTAGAGATCCGAGAAGTCAGCCTTGAAATCGTTATGTCCTGGCTGCTCAGACGCGGAGCCGAATGCCTTCCAATGCCGCTCTGAGCTTGGAAGGCGTACGAAGGCTGCAGATCAAGCACAGGGTAAGCAGAGTAACTAATTATATGTAGTCATATGCCAATTCACGGCCATAATTGACGATGAGGATATAGAAAGAAAATTGCCACAGTCACTGGAGATATTGCAGCATGTTTGAGTTTTTGTCCAGCCTACGCCCCATTCTACGTTGTATCAGTTGATGGTAACTGGACCTCTTCAAATCATTCTTCTAGGGCTGTAGGTTTCGACTATGCTCCAAACATAATTTAATACCTTGGATCATGTATATACATAACTCAAGCTGCTGCAGTGAAAGCTTCATGCGCCAAGACATAACCTTGTTTGCTGACGCAAGATCAAGTTGCGGAAAATGTGGAGTGATGAGCGGCCCCTAAGACGAATGTAACATCGAGAAAAGGAGAGCATATCAACTATACAAGAGCAACTGTTAATGATGAGGTATCCGCACATCATATGTTGAATATGTATATAAGAAGTTGCTTGAAGACCCTAACTCTCATATTCAACATGCCATGAAAACATATTGTATTCATTCAATTGCATTGCCCTCACTAGATCTTTACAGTCATCAATCTCTGCCTAAGAACAAGTCCCTAAATCTACTGGGAAAGCCACGATAAGAATATGTTGCAGTCCATCCTTACGATGCTCAGCGCAGCTGTGGCAGCTATAGCAGTACCGACCCACCCATCAGTGTCAGGTGCTCCTATTAAGACTGTCGTCCAACTGCAGCAAAATGGAACGCAGTTTGAGAATCTCATCACTCGTTCAGACGGCACAATCATCGCCACTAGAATCGATGTTCCAGAGATATGGTGGATTGACCCTACGTATCCCCCTCATACCCAAGTCATCAACATTGAAGGCGACGTCGTCAGCATACTCGGTATCACGGAGACATCTCCCAATGTCTACGCCTTCAACGCCGGAAATGTTACCAGCCAAGGAGCAGTCGATGGCTCTTTTCAGATCTGGGGCCTAGACCTCACACATGGGAACCCTCTGGCTTACCCTATCGCCAGGATTGACCGTGCAAGCTTCTTGAACGGCATTGCAACTCTTGACTCCAAAACAGTCATTGTAACCGATACTAACTTGGGTCTCCTGTGGAAGGTTGATATATCGACAGGCCATTACGAGATTTTCTTTGAAGATCCGTCAATGGCAATTCCCGAGGGCAGCAGCATCCCCGCAGGGATAAATGGAGTACACATTCATAATGGTTACCTTTACTTCACCAATACGGCTCAAATGAGTCTGAGCAGGTTTCCTATCGCTAAAAATGGCACAGTCACCGGCAGCATCCAGCGGATCGCTGAAGGTTTCATGTGCGATGATTTTGACGTGCAGCCGGATGGGACTGTGTATTTGCCAACTGCGGCTCAAAACACTGTTATTCGAGTTTCCCTCGACGGAAGCGTGCAGCAATTGGCTGGAACCGCTGATTCGCTTGCTGTTGGCGGTGGAACCGCTGCGCAATTTGGAAGAGGACGGCATCAGAAGAACACTCTCTTTGTTACAACATCAGGAGACCGTTTTTCACCTATCAATGGTACCATAATAGAGCCAGGGAAGCTGGTCGCGGTAGACCTGAGTGCTGTTATCCCATGAGTTATGTTGAGGGCTATGGAACTGGCATCTACATCTACCTAGGTATATATCGTGGGGAGGGCTGTAACACATTTTTGGGGCGGACTGCTAAGTGTCTTTCATGTCATATAGATGAACAATATTCATCCGTTGGTACTTATTCATCTTGAAGGGAAACATTAGCTAAATTAACTCGTGAAACGTAGCGTAAAATAAATTCTGAGTGTCGAGGTCGTGTTTGTTTCTTAGTTGAGCTTAGGAATAGCTAGTCATCTCATTGTGAGCAACCTTGATGGCTTCCCCCACAAGGCCATCAAGGTCCACGCAACCTCTAACAGGACATCTTATCAAATCTCAACCGACCAAACAAATGGGATGAATGCGTAGATTGCTACTACAAAGACAGAGAAACTTGCCATCAAGGTTCTCAACAATGAACAGGATAATAGCAATGGGCGGACAAGATTTCATCCGTCATCTGGCAACACTACAGCATCTCTTGTTCAAGTCTCAACACCTACCAACTCTTTTCCACCGAAGAAAATCACGCCGACTTAAACCAATCTCACTCAAGAGCCATGGCAGACATGGAAGAGGAAGTATACGATGTCATCATTGTTGGCGCCGGTCCCTGTGGCCTCTCCACGGCCTCTCGTCTCCGCGAACACACTCCAGCCGCCCTCTTCACCGACGAAGAACACCGCCGGTTCCATTGGATCGGCAAATACGGGAAGAACGTCAACCTAAAGCATGTAAAAAGTGGCAAAATATCACAATCTTGCCACTGTCGGCCCGAGTACAAGATGCTCGTCTTGGACGCCACGGATAACAAGTGGCTGGGCAGATGGAATCATCTTTTCAAGATGTACGACATTTCGCATTTGCGCAGCCCGATGCTCTGGCACGTGGATCCCCTTGATAGAGACGCGCTTCTGGCGCATGCATATGCTCATCAGCGAGAGGATGAGCTGGTCGAGATCCGCAACTGTGTCGGCAAGGAGATCAGCAAACACGCGAGCAAAAAGTCGGCCAAGGGCAGAGTTTGCGGCGGCAAGTATGTGACTTTACGTTTTTTAGCCCCTATCACACACAATATGCTAACAAAAGGGCACAAGACAAGAAGCAAGAATCTCCATCAACCTGAGAGAGCGAAACGACTATTACACACCATCGCAAGCCCTCTTTCGCGATCATTGTGAGGATGTGGCGGGACGATACAACCTTGGCGAGCAGCTCATTCGCAAGGAGACATTACAAGACCTCGACTACGGGGAAGTTCGAGGCGTTTCAGTAAACGGTGCAAAACTATTTACTGTCACTACAGACGCAACTCGACGGTATTACGCCAAAACCGTTGTCCTTGCCGTCGGCCCGGCAAATGCCCCCAAAATCCCTCCTCTCCCATCTTCTCCTCTCACAGCTAGTGGTACGCTCCCTCAAGCATGCCACAGTATGCAAATTAAAGAATTCCCCGACCCCATTGTCAAATCTCGCATCGCCGCCGGCATGTCTACGAATGTTCTCATCATTGGCGGCGGCCTTACTTCCGCCCAGCTCGCCGTGCTCGCTCTGAAAAGGGGCGTCACCAAAATATGGCACCTCATGCGAGGTCCCCTACGCATCAAGCATTTTGACGTCGACCTGTCATGGATGGGCAAATACAAAAACGCCGAGCAAGCGCGTTTCTGGACCGCAGACTCGGATATCGAACGTCTCGAGATTATAAAGGAGGCCCGCGGCGGTGGCAGTCTCACACCTACTTACCACAAGAAAGTGAAGAAATACATTGCATCTGGCCATATCGAGCTTCACACTAATACAAGCCTGGTGGACGCCGAGATGAAAGAAATAGACGGATCCCGTTTCTGGGCCATCAAGACAGAGCCGCCTATTGCAGGGATGCCTGTTTTTGACTATATCTACTTTGCGACAGGAATCCAAACAGATTTTGCATGCCTGCCATATCTGCAAACGATGCTACAAAAGTATCCCATTCATGGGCATGGCGGGTTTCCCTGCATCAACGAGGATCTTATGTGGAAAGACGGTGTGCCCTTATTCTTGGCCGGACGGCTGGGAGCTCTTCAGCTTGGGCCGGCAGCACCGAACATTGGAGGGGCCAAAGTTGCTGCAGAGAGAGTAGCATGGGCCATTGAAGATATCATCAAGCTGAATGGATTGCAAGAAGGGCATAATCAAGATGGCAGCGAGCTGGCGAGCTATCTCTCAGGCCATGGAAATATGTACGGCATTCTGGAAGATGAGCCAAACTAGCACTCAGGAAGCATCACAATAGTCTCGGCAGAGTAAATGACATTCGTAAATACTTGTAGCCAAGCAAATGCTTTCTACTTCTTCTTATCATTAATCGTGCGTATAATATCTTAATAAATAAGCCCTCCGGCTTCATTGCAAGTAACTCTCCACCAACGGCTTCACCTCCAGGTATTACAAAGCCTAACACCGCCTGCGGCAATATCCATTTACACTTGGTCAGCGTTATCGTCACTCAGGCCAGCAAGGTGGCCATCCTGTCTCTTGACCATGATGTGCTTTTGCAGAGCAGCACGCGGCGGGAACTTGGCGTTGAAGACTTCGTCCAACTCCTCCAGAGTGCGGCCACGGGTCTCAACACCGAGGAACCACCAGAGGAAGGAATAGATGAGGTTGAAGCCGACAAAAATGAGGTAGTAGCGCCAGTTGATGGCTTCGAGAGCAACGGCAGTCACATAGGTGTTGTAGAGGTTGGCGCAGTTGGACATGATGACGTGCTGTGAGAAAGATGTGGTCAGCAACTGAAGCAGATGTAGAGAAACGTCGTGCAATATTTGGCTAAACTTACAACTCCCATACCCTTGGCACGGGTAGGATTGGCCAAAACTTCGGCACAGTAAGTGGCAGTCAGGGGAGTGTACACGAAGGAGTAGGCACAGCCAAAGAGGAAGATCTAGAAGCACACAATGTTAGTACAGGTTGCAGTAATGAGACGGAGCATCACTTACCATGGCGACACCAGCGTTGCTAAAGGATGTGCTAATGCCTGCCGAGCCGTGCTCAAACTTGGCGGAAAATCCTGTGACGGCACCGAACAGACCTGCAAGGACAATACTTCCGACCCAGAGCTTGGTACGACGACCAATCTTGTCGTTGGTAGCAGATCCAGCAACAGCACCAGTGGCAGACACAATAGAGTTGGCAAAGGAGAGGAGCAGTCGACGCTCAACGGAGACGATGCCGAGGATCTTGTACATGGAAGGGAGGTAGTAAGTCAAGACGGAGTTTCCGGACAGCTGAGCGAAGAAGGACATGAAGGACATCATGGTGAATCGCCAGCGGGCGTTGTGGTCCTTGACCAGCGCCCAGTAGTCCCAAAGGTTGGATGCCTTCTGCAGCTCGATGGATTCTTCGAATTCGCGCAGCTCGAGCTGGACAACGGGGTGGTTGGTGTCGCCGCCTCCGTGATACTTGGCCAGGATCGCAGCAGCCTGTTCCTTCTTACCCATCGCGGTGAGCCATCGAGGAGATTCGGGGATGAGAAGTGCACCGGCGAAGATGAAGAACGGAGGAATGAGCTGGAGACCCATGGGGAGACGGAAAGCCAGCTCGCTGTTGTTCTTGGCAGAGGCATATGTGACTCCGGTGGCGAGAATAGAACCGGTGTAGAAGACTAAGCATCATCTCCATGTTAGCAGTCTGCAAAGGAAACTCTTTTTTCTCTATTTTCAACAAGAAGCTCTACTTACAGGTGTTGTAATAACCGACGACTCGGGCTCGCCATTGGGGCGGAGCCAGCTCGAGGGCGTATGTAGGGGCAGACGAGGTTCCGATGGCGACACCAAATCCGAGGGTGAAACGGCCTCCGAGGAGGTAGGCATCGGACTTGGCGGCCGTCTGGACGATGGCACCCACCATGATGAACAGAGAACCGGTCATCATACCCGCGCGACGGCCAAACTGGTCACAAATGAGACCGGTGAAGAGAGAGCCGACCATGTTACCGATGGTGTAAATCATGAAGATGCTATAAAGAGGATCGTGTGAGATGCGGCATATGAGCGGTAGATGTTCGCAGCAAGGCCAAACTTACATTCCAGTGGAAGAGCCCAACTCCGTGTGGTGGAAGTAGCTCTGGTATTGAGTCATGGCGTTGATGGAGCTGAAGATGGACTGTTTTTTGGACGGTCAGTCATTGTGTCTTGCTGGGAGATTCGACAACAATGCAAGAGTCTCTTTACTTACACCATCGAAACCAGATGATGTCGCGTTCAATGCCGCCACGAGGAGGATACAGTAGAGCTGGATGCTCGTCCACGACCAGGGATTCAGCGGCGCCGCAGAGACCGTCTCGTGGAAGTGCGTGTTGCCCTGGACCTCGGTGACGTTTCCAATGGCGGACTTGTCAATGTGGTCGCCATTGATGGAGCCATTGTCAATGACCGGCTCTGGCCGCGATTCGTCCTTCTCCGCCATTGCTCTGATATCTCGTCAGTCGTTTCTCCCTGAATCTGTTGCTGTTTTCCCTGCGCGCTACTGCGAGTGAATAGCACGTTCGGATGTCGGCAAGGGAAAGGGGAGAGGTGGAAAGGCTGATGAAGGGAATGGATGTACGCAAGATTGACAGCGGGCCGAGATCTCTTTATGGGTTTCGCGCAGTCGAGCGATAGGCAACCAGAAGCTACTTTACGGCTATGTCTTCCCCATGCTCCACGAAGAGCCACGAGGCAAAGACCCCAATTCCGACAAGGGTATGTAACCAAGGACGAGATGTAGGTTGCAATCCCTCGCCCACTTGGTTTGAAAGCGGCAGCAAAAGCCCTATCACCTCCGTCCGCAATGTCTCAGTCCTTTAGAAGAGAAAACCCAAGGGACAAAAGCGCCACAACTTGCGGCCCTCCGCAAGTCTTTTTCCCCCATCTTTTGTTCCCCCACCGAGTGCCAGGGATCAATAAGCACTCGAACCATTGAGCTGGGTCTAAGGCTAGTGGCGGCAAGACTTTTTGGAGACGCGGAGAGATAGGGTAAAAAGCAGTGCAAATGCATACGTACAAAGTGCCGTATATGGTTTAGCTGTGGTGAATGGGCAGCTCACCGGTGGATTAGCCTCTTGACTGTGAGACTTTGGTCTGCTGTTCCACGAGGTTTCGTCCGCCACGCATGGGGGGAAAGGGCTTCACAGAGGGATGATGCAGCAGACGTATGGCGTGGGTGTACTCCGTATTGCATCTTGAATGAGGCTCAACTGGCGTTTCATTGTTGAACGGAAATCGAGCTGAAGTTACTCAGCCACGATCACCTTCAGGCACGGAAGCCATGCCGAGTACTCGCACATGTGCAGAGCATATACAGGCTTGGGGCTTATCTTGATGCAGACTGGCGGCTGACCCCCAACAAGATGGCAATTCACCGAACCTGGCACATAGAGAGAGAGAGAGAGAGAGAGATTGGAGTCTCGTCATTCCCTCTCTCTCTCTTATTCTCTCTTTGTAGAAACGCCTACACTATACTAGCAGAAAGCCACCGCCCTATTCCATACAATACATGGCTTTGGTCTTTATGGCTATTCTCAGACCGACAGTGCAAGCCCATCACATAATATTCCGGGGTTCGTGCATAAGCAGTGTGTGTTTTCTAAATCCAAGATTGAGGGCAAACAAGAAACGAACAAAAAAAAAAGGTGTGGCTCACTGCATGAACAAGGGACAAGGACAAGGACATTTTTGCTCAATCCACGCACTGCCGTTGGTCAGTTTTCCCTCTCGAGTAGCTCCGACCTCCTCATTCCAGATGCCTTTATCCGAACCGCTCGCTACACCCTGATCGGCATTGCTCACGCGCCCACCCATCCCATCCCGTTATCTGCGTGGATTTCTTCTTTCGAGATATCTAGCGAGGCCTTGTGTTCAAAACACCTAACGCCGCCGGACGGATTTGCTCGCCGAATCATCATTTCCTCCCAGCAGCAGCCGTATCTCGTCGTCAGCCCGGCGTCAACGCTCGACTGATAAAACC
Source organism: Trichoderma pleuroti (assembly GCA_001721665.1). Taxonomy (NCBI): domain Eukaryota; kingdom Fungi; phylum Ascomycota; class Sordariomycetes; order Hypocreales; family Hypocreaceae; genus Trichoderma; species Trichoderma pleuroti. The sequence continues at coordinate 22,758 of MDJU01000426.1, forward strand.
CCACCAACCCAACCCCCCGTGTACCACCCCAACGTTGCGAGGCGCCTCTTGGCGCAGTCTCTTGCCTATCTATATTCATCGTCGGCGGTGACAGAGCCGTGCTGATCAGAACGTTTCATCACGGCGAGGCCCGGCGTAGGCTCGTCCCCCCACGGAAGCCCGTATGGGTCCCCAAGAGAGCTTGGGAGAGGTCGAGGGGGTCCCGCCTCGGGCCAGCAAAGCGAGATCCTCAAAACATATCTCTCCTGTAGAGCTGTCAAGTCTTGGAAACAAGTCTTGGAGATATTCATTGATATGGTCCTAGCTGCAGCAGATGCTACCTTGGATCTCCACATGGAGCTATGGAGGATCCGGGACGAGAAACTAGAAGCTCATGACGCCCTTCACAAAGCTTCATCTGTGCTATGAAAGACGGGTATTACTCCGGCTGCTATTTTGAGTCCTCCCTGCGGGTTCCCCGCACGCGGCCGACGCTTGGTGAAGTCCCCCGGTATGAATTTAACCTGGCCGCGCCCTGCGGTTGGTCCCCCACAGAATGGGGTTGCATCTCTTGCACGAGACGAGCTTCTCCATGAAGACTGAAAAGAGAGTTGTGAGCATTCTGAACGTTGACAAATACGAGAGAATGACACGGGCACAACTTTACTCGTCTTCCATTTCTCCTTTCTCTCATTTCCCTTTTTCCAAGTTTACATCGTGGGTCTAACAAAGGACGCTATTGAAAGCTTCAACATTTTGTATTGTTCTCGTGCGCCCCCTTTCTTTCCATTTCGCTTTCGGACCCCCAATATCAACATGGAGCCTTCAGCCAGATGACCGCCGTTGGGCAACAGCGGAAACATGGAAGTGGCTTGACGTTTTTTGCGGCGGCGCCTGATGGAAGCATCATCCCGAATGAATAGTTCAAGTGCTGATAGACTTGTTGCAACGTGAGCTTGGTTCAGCTGGAGTTGCGAGGGGGTCAAGTGGTGAGATGTTGGTTTGGTGCATACTGTACTGATAAGGCATAGCAGCAATCTATGCAGTATTATCTTGCAATCAAGTCGGCATCGGTCTGTTATCTCTCTATCGTTGAAGACTTATCGAATTCGTTTATGATATGCGTGCGACTATCAAGCTGCGTCAACCGATACCATTCGAGGTGACATGAAGATGACGATCCGGAGTACCGAGTGCTTGCTCCAGACACTCGGCCGAGAGTACATTTATAATGGGCATCTGCTCTAGTGGAACGTCATCATTTTAAGCAGCTAGCGGTGAATGCACATGTATTCAGAAAGTCATCACATTGCTCTACCATCTACTCGGTATAATTGCACGCGATGCTTCAACACGCCAGCCGAATATAACCACGTAAAGAATACAGCACAAGCAACCGGGTCCATCGTCAGCGCGTTAGTCACGAGGACCGGCTAAACCCTCGATATCCCGCTACATGCCGCCCGTCTTGGTTTTAGGCTCTCGCTCCGAGAGCCACTAATGACTCTGCAAGCTGAAAGAGAAGTCTTGAACTTGCTTTGTTGGCAAAGCAAAAGCAATATTCACTTGTTGGCTTCCTGCGTTTCCAACGTTAAGACTCTGGGTGTTCAGGTGCCTGGTTCGGCATGATGCATTTTCCAGATGACGACTAGCAGAATCCTCTTTGCCAAGTCCCTGTCTATTCATGGCTATTGAGCATAAAGAAGCCGGCATGCAAGCCAATGCAGAGTATTCTTATGCTTATATTCCTGTATCCCTGTGTCGCGTCTTCTTCACGTACAAGATTTCCAGCCACTGTCGCTATATAATGCGTACAAGTTCCGTAACGAGACATGCCTCGGCATCTCTGCCTCACTACCGGCTGTGTTCATTTTTTTAACATGGAAACCTAGCCGATCTGACACGGGAAGTGCGACGAGACCCGCCATCTTGTTTGAAAGGGCGTAGGACAGGGTTTTTCAAGCTGCCGCATAGAGTAAGATGTCGCTGTGTCCGATGCAATGTTAAATTTTCTCCGCGAAAAAAAGAGATACAAAAATAGTTGTGTTACTATTTCAAACGAACCTCCATTGCAATATATACATGCCATCTAGTCCAGCTGTTTACAACATTGAATCTCAAGTCGATTTACATTCGCACCCAATTCCGCTCTCTCTCGATTCATTTTTTTTGCCGGTTCTTGTTCCGCAGCCAATACGAAGTACGACGCCACGAAACTAGAGCTCATCCAATCGCCTACGAGACTCGGTTCCCCGAAAGCCACAAGTGTCCCAGCTGAACCCATCTCTTCTCTCGGCCAATCGAGAGTCGTTGGGGGTCTAAGAGCACCAACTTGGTAGCTTGAGCCGCGTCTCCCAAGATTGAAGTTGGTTTCCAGCAGACAAGACTCCAGTCTACAGGAACAAGCAAGAACAACCAAAAGTAATCAGGAGAATACTCCCACAAAGCAATTGAACAACAATGCCTCTCATCTCCAACATCGCCACCGGCGCCGTGGGTGCCATCCACGTCTACATCCTCACGCTCGAAATGTTCCTCTGGGACACCCCGCGCGGCCACAAGGCCTTCAAGCTGGCCCCGGACTTTGCCACCAAGACAAAGGTGCTGGCGGCCAACCAGGGCCTGTACAACGGCTTCCTCGCCGCCGGGCTGTTCTGGGGGCTGGCCCATCCGGTGGAGGAGTTTGCGGCGCAGATCAGGCTCTTTTTCCTGGGCTGCGTGGGAGTGGCGGGCGTGTATGGCGCGGCAACGGCGAGCAAGAGGATTTTGTATGTGCAGGCCGTGCCAGCGGCGGTGTCTATTGCAGCCATGCTGCTTGGGTTCTAATGGAGTTGGAGAGGAATTGGTTAGGGATTGGGATTTTAAACGTGTAAATACGAGATATAATCTCTATGGAAGTATTGATCTCAAAGTTGAGCAACCCGAGTATAGGTGGCCTCACCCAATCATCTGCACATGCACAAATGACAGAAATAGTCTGCGTCAATGGAAACCACATACAGTTTTTTTAAATGAATGTCTATTTTATACTCTCAAATCACAAGAATAAACAACAATGTTTACCTTTGCCACTCACAATGGATAATGAAGCATCAAAATATGCACACAATTCACATGATGCCAATTTTCTGGTGTTTTCGCAAAGCAAAGTAAATGGATGGTCCGTGCGCGTCGCGACTCAGATAACGATAAGCCAAGACGCGGTTCACCAGCTTCCTCTCACGGACGAGCAGAGACGCAATCAGGCTTCAAAGCTGCCCAATCGATAGCAAAAAAAATAACTAAATCATGCCTGCAACAAAACGCTCAAGACCGCCAGCGAGAGCATCTTCAGCAGCAGGCAAAAAAGTTTCATCTCGCTCCGTCTCTCAAGCAGCAAAGCCGCAAGATGCCACGCCCTCAAGCAGCGATTCGGACTTTGAGGCCGAGGTTGAAGATGACATGGAAGAAACACAACCAGACAGCAATGCCAAAAGACGGAAAATAGCATCTCCTGCAGTGCGTTCAGTCAAATTCGACGCTGTTCTCACAAAGAGACTCTTTGCACAGGAGGCCAGAGAAGCGGCAAAGGAAGAGACGTGCTTCCCGCCTTTACGCCGGCATTCCGTCTTATACCACAGGCCCCTCCTCTTGGATGAACAAGTTGGATCTCAAGGCCGCAAGGCTTTGCTCTCGTGGTTTGACTCAGTCAGTCAATCGCGGTCCATGCCGTGGCGGAAGGCTTGGGTTGACCCAAAGACGATATCGGACCCGGCAGAGCTTCGAAAGACGCTCGAGAAGCGCGCATACGAGGTATGGATCAGCGAGATCATGCTGCAACAGACTCGAGTGGCCGTCGTCATTGACTACTGGAGTCGCTGGATGGACAAATGGCCAACAATTCACGACCTGGCGGCGGCAAAGTCGGAAGACGTGCTTGCTGCGTGGAGCGGACTCGGATATTACAGCCGTGCGACGAGAATCCATGAAGCGGCGAAGCTGGCAGTTGGCGACGCCGAGATGAAGGGCCTGTTGCCATCTCCGGCAAAGGAGCTTGAGGCAAAGATGCCCGGTGTTGGACGATATACGGCCGGCGCCATTTCATGCATCGTTTTCGGCCGCGCAGAGCCAATGGTCGACGGCAACGTGCTGCGAGTGCTGAGCAGGCAGCTGGGGATACACGGCAACATCAAGACGGGCAAGGCTGTCATTGACTCCATTTGGGCCGCGGCAGATGCCATTGTCAAAGCCACGGCCGAGCAGGACAGTGACGACGGCAAGACAAGCTCAGAGCCCAACGACAGGCCGGGACGATGGGGCCAGGCGCTGATGGAGCTGGGCAGCACAATCTGCACGCCAAACCCGAACTGCTCTCAGTGTCCTATTACATCGACATGTCGCGTTTACAAGGAAGGCGAACTGAAAGCGAACAAGTCAAAGGAGAAGTCTCCGAGAATAGTCGACATTGAAGACTTGTGCATCCTATGTGAAGATTTTGACGAAGCCGACGGCGACAGCGACGAAGACTCGGTTCAGGATAAGAAAGGCAGCAACGCAAAGAAGACGGAAGCAAAGAAAAGCAAGCAGCCCACGCTGGCAGCATTTGCGTTTACGAGGAAAACTGTTGGCAACTCATCCTCTCCTTCGCCCACTCCGTCAGCGACAACCTCGGCCACTTCCAAGGCAACAATGGACACAATCACCAGCTATGCTCGCAGATTCCCCGTCAAGGCCGTCAAAAAGGCCCTCCGTGAGGAAGAAACACTCGTGTGCGCCATCCGCCGAAGCGACGGCCACTATCTCATCCACCGCCGACCTCTCAAGGGTCTTCTCGCGGGGCTCTGGGAGTTCCCCAGCAAATTGCTCGAGCCGTCGACAAAGTTGGACAAGAAGAAGCGCGAGCGGCTGGCCTTTGAGCACGTGTCGAACTTGCTGAATGGCGACAAGAGCCGTGGAAAGACAAGGATATCGTGTCAGGGCGAGTTGGGGAATGTGCCGTGGCTTTTCTCGCACATCAAGCTGACGATGCATGTGTACTTGTTTGAGGTGGGAGATGATGCCGCGGTGGCAGAGGATGAGGACCAGCCGAGACGGTGGGTGG
>MDJU01000427.1:0-27693 GCA_001721665.1 Trichoderma pleuroti
ATAATAAATACTTAATTTAAACTTAATAGCTTTTACTCTTCTAATGCCTAAATAAAGACTTATATAACTAGCTTACTTAGTAGATGTTAATAATAAAATAAATAAATAAATAAATAAACAAGACCCCTGCCCTGTGTGAGCCTGACCGGAGAGTGTGTTTCTTTAGCACTACTTTAAGTTTGTGTTTTTGATAGCTATATAAGAAAGACAGTCAACACCTTGTTTTGCCTCCTTCATCACTTAATACTCAGACAATTCAAAGTTATACCCAAAGTTTCCCATTATTCCTAAAATTTCCCATTATTCCTGTTCTAAAGTCATTTTTAAAATGGCCAATGCAAAGAGGATTCTGTCAGGCATAGCGACTGTCGCATCGCTCTTTGGCACTGTAATTACCAATGATCCAGTCCATGTAGATGTTTTCTATAATAATCCTGTCTCTGTCGCATCTATAGGCGCACTGTATAACTGTTTGTTTATTTATTTTATTATTAACATCTACTAAGTAATCTAATTATACAAGTCCTTATTTAGGCACTAGGATAGTAGAAGCCGCTAAGTTTAAATTAGGCATTTACTATATTTTAATATAATAAAGGAAAAGGGGAAGTATTAATTTATTTTATATATTTATTTCTATAAGGAGGGGCTATATAGGCTTATCTTTTTTATTAGTTTTTAGAAGTTCTTATACCTTCTATTACTAAGGAGGTATTAAATATAAGTAGTTTTAAAATATGCCTTTCTCTTTAATATATTAAAAAAGAAAGGGGTTATTATATAATATTTTATAAAATGCTTTTATATCCTTAATTTATTATATTTATAAGTAGGCTTAATATTATATTTAAATCTTTTATAGTATTTTATAAAGTTTTTATATTTAAACCTTTTAGCTAGTAGTTTATAAAGGATTAAGTATAAAAGGTATAGTTTAAGGGGTATAAAAGGGGCTTTATAAAGGCTTTATTTATTAATTTTATAAAACTCTAGGTAATTATTATTTTAGTTATTATTTTATATTTTTTTATATTTTTTTTTACTTACCTTTTAATATAGGTAATAGTAAAATAATTACTTAAGTAGTAAAGGAGTTTTAAACTCTCTTTTACTAATTGGTTGGCTTTTTTATTTCTTAGTATGTCTTTGTGGCCTGGGACTTAGGCTACCTTTGTAGTTACTTATGGAAGCAGCTTTTAGGCAATTTAGCGTAGCCTTATGTAGGCTCCTTGGGATAAGGCGGGGGTAGGGCCTAGTATCCCGTCTACTACCGCCGAGTTATCTAGGAAGAGCAGGATCTCCTGGATGTTTAGGTTAGCAAGGGCTCTCGCCCTGGCGAGCTTCACGGCTTCGAAGACCGTACGACTGTGTGATCCAAGTTTATTACACGGATTCTATGCTAACAAATCTCACCATAGTCAATGGAATCTTCCGACCGGAACTTGTCTTCCTGACGCCGCCATAATTAACGGTAATCAAAATGGCGGGAATGCCCCTGATAACTGTAACATTGGCAAGTTGAACCACAATTGCCACTCGCAGCCAAATTGGAATGGCGCGAACACGGAACTCTATTCCTTCCCAACTTATTGGGATCTTCGGCGCTGCAGCACTACCGAATTTCGCATCGCTTATAATGTTTATTTCACGAAGGTATGTCCGTTGCAGGCAATACCTCAGCGCCCTAATTGCATGTTATAGCCTTCACCTATTTCGGAGAGCTGACGAATGTATCACACAGGACACTGGTCACAGACATGACATAGAATGAATTGTGATGGTATGGAAATCAAACGACGGCGGAAACACATTTTATCGTGATGCTGTTGTTTTTGAACAAGACGGAGCTCATCCACATAAATCCTGGGACTCAATTCAAAACACCTTTTAGTAAGTTGCCGTTTCCATGGCCTCGTACCTCTATTTACACATGTCTTTCTTGCTACATGGACACTTATAATCAACGTTTAGTGATCAAGAGGATTGGCTCTCTCTTGGCAACAAGAGCAAAAATCACGCCAGGATCTTTGTAGGAAAGTGGCACCATTCGATGCACGACGACCGCTACACCCAGTTCAAGAATACCTGCCCGCCAAATTCCGTGTCAGACTTTCGCACCGATGACTTCTACTTCTGGTCTGCGCTTAACCTGACCCCCATGGATGTCATCCCGAGTATGTGTTGTCCCTAGTCTACTTCAACCTCCGAGCTCCACTCCGTCCACCTTCTATTCCCACCTATGAGCGAGTCTTATGTCATGATACGATGTGACTAACGAAACTCGAAACAGCCAGCTGGAGTTATAAACCAGCCGCATTCGCCCGGGGCGACGGAATATGTAGCCTTTAGAGTGCTGTCATACCGTCAGTTTGGAGCTCTCGCTAGAAACTTATATATTTGCAATTTAGGTTGGATAAGCAAGTTTCAGGCTTCGAAAGCTGCAGCGGCTTTCACATTTTACTTCGAATTAACTTATCATTTTATACACTGGAGATATCTTGGATATAAATAAAATTGGGTTGTGATCAGAATTTGAAGAAAGAAGTGTTGTAAAAACGATATGTTGCAACTACGTTTGTATGACAAAGCACACTGTGGATTTGCAGAACGCAATACTTGGAAAGATCGGAGTTCCGCTCAACTGATGGCTGTAATAATTTGATTAATTAATAATCTTAATTCCGGCTCGCTTCTAGAAGTTCCACATTGTGTATACTTTTATGTTCTCCAGGTATAGCTTTATAATTCTTTCTAATGTAGCACCCAAGTTCATCAACGCATGTCAGCTAACGTCGTCTCTGTCTCTACATATTCTCTAGCCACTTGAAGAATTTTTAAAGGCCACCTACGAGTACCGAGGCATAAATATAGTGACAGAACTAGAATTGGAGCGAAAAGATATACTAGCAGTGTATGCCAATTACGATGACCAAGACAAACCTCTACAAGCCCTAAGAACTAGTCGAATACCACATCTTCCTGTTCCAGACGGCTGGGTGGGGGTAAAGATTTCAACCGCGGCACCGAATTATCACAGCGTGTTCACTCCTTAGGGCGAAGGAACTCATCCTCTAGCCTATCCTCGGATGCGAGGGTTGCGGCTATTTTAAAGACCATACTCCTGTCATTCTATATCCTATGATGTGCCCCCATGGCGCAGTAGCATATGCCTAGAGGTCTTACAGTATTTCCCCGGGTACTCGTAAGGCAGTTGGTTTAAATCCGGCTGGGGGACCCCATGCCAGCAGACTAACCATCCTGCTTATCAAATAGTTAAATTGCCGCAACACTTAGGTCCTTGGGCCGGTCCCAACGGCTGCTGCCCGAGGTTAATACACAACCCGGGCTATACCCTACATAACAGCAGAGACCTAGCTTAACGGTATTAAACTTAGGCCGTAGCTGCTATAATACAGCAGCGCTGCCCAGAGCGTTACCGGGAGGTTAGGCCGGCGGGCCACCCCTGCGGCAAGGGGCCACTACAAAGATATAGAGCATTAGATACAGCCTACAGCAGCTATAGACTGACGATACCTATCTAACTAGTTAGCAACCTTCCTCAAAAAGCCGAGAACGTAACGGCTACAGGCTGCTATAGCCGTAAACTATAGCAGCAACAGACCGCTATAGCAGCAAAAGCGTATAGAGGTTTTTATCCCGGTAGCAGGTATAGGTTTTCTACATAGGGGTTTTCCGCTATAAAGAAATTAATAGGGGGACTAGACATAGCTTAGCTTATGTTTGTTTATTTGTTTATTTTACTATTAACGTCTACTATGTAAAGCTAGTTATAAAATCCTCTTATAGGTACTAGGATGGTAGAAGCTGCTTAGTATTAGGCCCTGTGTTTACTGTATGTTAAATAATATAAAGGAAAGGGGTTATTAGTTATTCTAAGGTTCTGTTATTTAAGTAGGTTAAGGAGGGGGCTATATAAGCTGGTTTCCTTTACTAATTTTTAAAAGTCTTTATATTCTTTAAGGCTAAGTGTGATGAACCGGGGCCTATAGGTTAATATAAGTTAGCTGTTCCCAAGGGATAAACCTTAGAAAGGGTTCTATAGTTTATGTTAGCGGAGCGGTTAGGTTGGTAGATGGGTAATTTTGTTACTTAGCGGTTAAAGAGAAGTGTTTATGTGTTTAATCTAAATGCTATTATATTAGTATAATAACATGAGATATATCTAGATAAAGGCATTTTATGTAGTATAAAGACTGTATTTTATAAAACTATTATAATCAGGGATACAATTATAAAATTGAAGATGCGGATTTTCAACACTAATATTATCAGGAGATTCCTTGTATTCCAAGCTCTTCCTCGCTTTTGCGTTATGAACCTTGCTGGGAGCTTGTTGCCTCTACGTTAGTGGCATCCAAGGGTTTTGCCAAGATAGTACCTCAGCACAGAGTTATCTATTGGATGGTAAACCTCGTGACGCTTGTGGGATTGGTTCTATCCCTGATGCTCTGCTCGGCCACAAGATGAGTGAAGAGTATGAAGGATAATGAAGCGTGAATTTGATCCCTTTGGTGTACAAAGAGTTGCTACATAATGGTATATGCCGGATTCGGATACTCAGGCTCGCCGCGTATGAAGTGAAGAATCAGCGAATTATTTCCATAGATTTGTGAACACAGTTGTTCTAGTATTCTAATGTGTTACTATATTCCAACTACATATAGTGAGGGGGACGAAGTACAGATGAGCTTTATAAATAGATTTGGGTACACCTATTATACTAGCACACCGACTCTATTCTCAGGTTGCTTCTTTCTTCAGTAGTTCTAAGTACTGGCCAACAACACTATCTACCATCGTTTCAAGGGGCTGGGGTTTAATCCCAAGCTCGTTCTCAGTCTATAGGAGGGAGCAAGTTAATATTTACTTAGATGGCTCACTTGGACTTGAACTTACTGTGCTTATGTCCCATTTAATAACGAAACTTGGACAATTCCCTGCTTTCAGTCTTCCATCTTTGAAGGCCTCTGGATAAAGTTTCTCCGCGATGGCAACCGCATCGTTCCAAACTATCTCGCGATTAATTACGTACGCCCGGTTACCATGGACACGAGGGTCCAAGGCGGCGACGTGAGCACGAGCTACGTCTTCTCCATGCGCAGCATTTCCGATCATCTCGAATTCGAACTGTTTCCCTGTTACTAGGCTCAGAAGAACTCCATTGCTTCCACTGCGGAGCATGGTTTCCGTGTCTTTCAATAGTTCGTCACGGGCCCATATCCATGGTGGGACGATGGTAATGAGGTCAAAAGAAGTTTTCTGATCTCGAATAAAAGCTTCTGAAGCAAGGAGTACGGTCTTCTTCGCAGCAATATAAGCCTCAACCTCTGAGCCATAAGGTGGTGGCGGAGGTGTATTTCGATCATTTGGAGTCCAGACTCGTTCGGGGTCGCGTTCCTGGCCCGTGACAATTGGAAGTGTAAGGATGGCGCCAGTGGTGCTAGTCATTACGACCCGCTTCACAGTTCCATGAGATTTTGCTGCTGCCGCCTCGAGGGTCTCAATGGCGCCTCTTTCACATGCCAAAACGAATTGCTTTTCCAGAACAGCAGAGTTTTGTTCACCTTCTCCCCAGCTGGGAAGCGGCGCAGCGAGGTGGATCACGTACTTGACACCCTGAATAGCGTCGTCAAAAGCGCCAGGAGCGCTCATGTCTGGCACAGACACAAATGAGAGCTGCTCTGGAGTTGGAGAGAGGCTCTTTAGGGTTGGTGCAGAGAGAATTCCTTCCGCCTTAATCATAGAACGAACCGCTGCACGAACGCGATATCCGTGCTTGAGCAAATCGATCATGGTAAGGTAACCCAGGAAGCCTGTGGCTCCAGTCATGAGGACAAGATCTCCAGCCATGTTAATGTTAATGGAAAACAGTGAATTGGATAGAAACAATTTATTTGCGTAATTAGCGGAAAGGGTTTGAAGGCCCTTCGTCGAGCATTTATTCCTCGATTGCTCAATGCTTTATTCAGCAACTCCCTTTAATCCGTCGATATTACATCACAATTTTTTTGGATTTCCAAGCAAATATCCCCACTCATGTTTTTCAATTAATAAACGAGTTAATGACTTATAAACCCATTAGGTACCTGTCATAGACCTGGTGTTCATAGCGGCAACTGTCCCCCCAGTGCACAGAGATGGCCGGTTCGAGGAGTAGACCCACATTTCACCCGCTGAGAGGCAAGTTGAACAGACTCCGTAAAATCGGGCATGGAGAGAGGGCTTACGCTAGGAAATTTGGTTATTAACACGGTCCGATCTCATATAGATGGTTAGTCACAGGTCCCTTACAGCATCCATTTCGGAGCCCTTCCTTCTCCGATAATTGTACTGCCTATTAATTGAATAAGTAGGGTGTTTGTCGTGCCAAGATTACTCTGACTCAACTATTGTCACGATTAATGAAATGGTTAATAGTGCGGTTCGTGGCATTCTTCCATTCTGTCTCTCATGGGCAATTTCTTCTGTCGCTACTTCAACTCTTCTTGTTATTGGAAGGATATGCGATGCGATGGGGGGCTCCTTTTGAGGGTAACCTTAGTTTCGTTCCTCTCTAACAACATATGTCTTGCCCAGCTCGTTCTGCTAACATATACGTGATTAACAACACCTACTCCCGCGCTAATAACGCCCTCGAGGCCTACGACATCGAAGATACTAATGGAGACCTCAGCGAGCCTCTTAAGGGCATGGCGGTACCATGAATGTCACCCAACAGGCAATCAAAACCGAGATAATGACAATTGTTGTTACAAGTCTTTTGATTACTCTCTTGAGCTATAAGATTGGTATTTTGACAACTAGCATTATGTCAAGGCCAATGCTAAGTCAGCAGACGATAACGAGGCCAGAAGACTGGTTAAATTGAATAAAACCAGCAAGTTGACAAATATTTGTATTGAATAGAGCATAATAATGGCGCTATTAAGGCTGGAACAACCTTGTACCTCTCGACCAACTCGATATAAAAGGCCTCCTTGGTATGGTTGTATATCTTGGCGCAAGACACACACTTGGTCAACGAGCGGTGTGGAAGATTGCGACTCAACAAAAGGTTAATTTTATAACAACTTATCATTTGTTCCCGAGCCTTATATTCTCTCATATCCATCCACAGAAGACTCTCAATCACACACTCTCTTTGTTCGTGGTTTCTCATAGAAATCTACATACTTATGCTCATCTCCGTTAGGAATGATCTTACGGCATGGTCAACGAAAGAAAGATGCCATCTGGGTCCTTCACCAAGAGATACGGCGCCCATTTTCAATTTCTCGATCAGGATTCTCGCCTCTAATATCTTTTCATGTTGATTTGCAAAGCCGGGGACAATGTGTGGCGCGAACTGATGCAAATGATTCAGGTTTGTAGGAAGCGAGGCTGTGTGTGGCCGCGTGCGGATTGATGAATGCAACGATATTCGAACAGAATGGGAATTAATTAGCAATCCCCATTCATCCTGTAGATATCGCTCCACCTCCCATGTGCTCAGGTATTCGACCTCTGGGGTGCCCATAGATGCGATTTCCTTTGCTATTGCACTTTTCACGTGCCTCCGATCCGGTAAACTTGCCTCTGGCTCGGCTAGAGCTCTACTCTTTGCCTCGGGACTCCGGCTTGTTCCGTGAAGCAACATGTTCATGACCTCGGTGACAACATCCAAGACTTGAGAGAACGTGGCATAGCGTCTTTTGTACCGAAGAACGCTATTTAAGATGTCTTCGGAAATTTCTCCCCGAAGGGCCTTCCCCACCATAGCCATAGTCTCAAAGTAGAGAAACGAAGAAAAGCTATCACGGCCGGCGAGGATGTATGGTATAGCGCTTGTCACGTCTGTTGAAATGTTGTTGGGAATACCCCACAGGTGGTTATGACGTATATCGGGTAGCTCAGGTTCGATAATGATCGAAATGGTGGGATCCAGAGAGAGCTGATGTCCTAGCTCCGGTAACATCGCAGATGTACTTGTATTGGATACCTGGCGTGAGGAGGTTGAAGTATCCATGGTTACACTTGAGCTTGGGAGAATAAACGGAGGATTAGACGCCGCTCGAGATAATTGAAGAGTGTTGTAGCTAATATCGACTCCTTGTTCACGATCCATGCGAGCTTGATCTTTATCTTCAACCAGGCGATTCGCTCTTTGAGCCAGCCCTAAAAATTTCTCCATGGTATGTTTAAGCAGCGCAGGGTTAACCTCTGTTGATCCGAAAAAAGTATGATCAATAAATGCCACGAAGGAAGCGTTCATCTCTTCGATTATATGTGCAAGGCCAGTGACTCTTCCTTCGAGCGCTTCAACATGCTGTTGTCTCCGCTCCCGAAGTGCTTTTTGTGCTCTCCGTCCCCGAGCTCTTCGCGCCTAGAGGAATGAAATCAGTATACCTGGGGTCTCTCGCTCCCCTTAGTACGCTTACATCGTGTGATGAATGGGCGAGTTCTTTTCGTGGTCGGCCTCGCGGGCGATACTTAATTGATTGCTCATTATTCATGATTGTCAGATGTGGCAAATAAAATAGCTTAAAGTCGATCAGTTGGCATGCGAGTCCTTCTCAGAATATAAAGTTTTGTTACTCCGTCAAGTCCGTATAGGCGTATACTATTAGTCAGCTTCCGCCTTCTTCAGGTCGATTTCTCAGCATTTGCTTTCCTTGCTCCGCGACTGGTTCCACTGCAACTACTTGCTTTACTGTGTTATTAAAGAAGTGAGTTTAAAACTATTGAACAAAATCCCACTATGATTGATGGTAAAACCATTTCATATACAATATCTAACTGAATTAAGGGGTTTCTTTAAGAATAACGGAGTTACCCCGCTGCATCTGAGGCTACATTGCATTACCGGCCACGGAGTAGACGCGAAGCTTATAAAGCACCGGGTTACTTTCCACAAGTTATTATTAGCAACAAGTGCGCGATGTTTCTTTGTTCTCTAGTCAATAGTAATACAGACCTTTGGTAGTGTGATTCCTATCATCGTTTGATTGGGCATCCACTCTTCTTAACTCTTGTTGTAGTTATAAACATTAGGTTATGGCGCTAGGTTTGTTTATTTATTTATTTATTTTATTATTAACGTCTACTAAGTAAATTAGTTATATAAGTCCTTATCTAGGCACTAGGATAGTAGGAGCCGTTGAGTTTAGATTAAGCATTTGCTATATTTTAAAGTAATAAAGGAAAAAAAAAAAAAGAGGGGAGTATTAATTTTATTTTATATATCTATCTCTATAGGGGGGGGGCTATATAGGCTTATTTCCTTTATAAATTTCTAAAAATCCTTATACTCTTTATTATTAAGGAGGTATTTAATATAAGTAGTTCTAAAGTATACCTTCTTTTTTAATATATTAAGAAAGAAAAGGGCTATTATATAGCACTTTATAAAATACCCTTATATCCTTAGCTTATTATATTTATAATTAAGCTTAATATTATATCTAAATCTTTTATAATATTTTATAAAGTTTTTATATTTAAATTTTTTAGTTAATAGCTAATATAAAATTAAATATAGAAATATAGCTCTAGGGATATAAAAAAAGCTTTATAAAAGCTTTATTTACTAACTTTATAAAACTCTAGGTAGTTATTATTTTAATTATTATTTTATATTTCCTTATACTTTTTTTTTACTTATTTTTTAATAAAAGTAATAGTAAAGTAATTTTTTAAAAAGTAAAGGAGTTTTAAACCTTTTTTTATTAATTAGTTAGCTTTTTTATTTTTTAATATATCTTTATAGCTTAAGACTTAAATTACTTTTATAATTATTTATAAAAGTAGTCTTTAAGTAATTTAATATAAGCTTATATAAGCTCCTTAAGATAAAGTAGGAATTAACCTTAGTATTTTATTTACTACTATTAAGTTATTTAAGAAAAGTAAGATTTCTTAAATATTTAAGTTTTTAAAGATATAAGCCTTAGTTAGTTTTATTATTTTAAAAATATTTATTACTTTAGTATTATAAACCTTTATATTAATAAAAGGACTATATACTATAGTTTTTTTAAAGTTATAGTATATAATAACTTTTTATTTTATATTATTTTATTTATCCTAGGACTTATTTAAGTATATAAAAAAGGTAAACTTAAGGAGGTTATTAAGGAGCTTTAGGTATTTTTCTACTACTTTTAATTTTAATAATCCTCTAAAGTTTAAGTTTACTTAAATAGCTTTATTATTTTTAGTAAAGAGGGAGGGTTAAATTATTTTTCCTATAAAGGCTATAATATATTATAGCTAAGTAAAAGAAATTTTAAAAAAAAGTTTTTTATTAATATATTTACTAACTAAGTAGTTTTTATTTAGGCTTATAAAGTAAGCTACTATATAAAGTCTAGTTTATATTACTTATATTAATACTAAGGGGACTTTAGATTTTCTATATATAATAGAGAAGTTAGTTATTTTTTAAATAAAAATAACTACTTTAGCTACTGCCTTAAATAAAAGCTATAGGGTTATAATTAATCCTACTAAACTTATTCTTACTTATTTATTTAGGTTTATTATATTTTATTTATTTTTACTAAGTTAGAAAGCCTTTATCTTATATAAGGCTATAGGGGTAATATAAGCTTTAGTTACTATAGCTATTATATTTAGTAAAGATTTTTTTTATATTTTATTTAAAAATCTTAAGAAGTTAGCTATTTTAAGGGCTTTTCTTTTTATAATCCTAAGGTGCTTTTTAAATAAAAGCTATAAGTTTAAGTATATTTTTAGTTAATAAACTAAGTCCTAAGGGGCTATAATCTTCCCTTTAAAATCTACTCCTTTATTATAAGTTTAGGTTTTAGTTTTATAAAAGTATATATATTTAGCTTTATTTAAGTTAAAGAAAATTATATTTCTATTATCTTAATTAAGAGTATTTTTTAATTTTTACTAAAGCTTTTAAGTAGTTTCCTTAATATTAATACTTACTACTATAATACTAATATTATTTATATATCTAAAGTATAACGTCCCGACCTAATACTTAAATAGTATAGGGTAAGTTCCCAAGGTAATAAGCCAAGGTTAATTAGTTTATGTTAGCAAAAAGAACAGAAAGTAGCTTTAAGCAGATGTAATTATAAAGCGAGTAAGATATAATAAAGATTTAGTTTATATTTAATCTTAATGCTTTATTAACGACTATCTATTTAAGTTTATCTAAAGAGCGTAAAGAATTAAATCTTATATATTCAGTTATTCTATAGGGAGTACTATAGCCTATTACTCCTTAAAGTATTAAAAGCATTTATGTAAGTCACTTTAATCATAGGAGCGCTAATTCTTATTACTCCTTTCTTATAATTAGCTATTTAGTTAATAGTTATTCCAGGTACCTTTCCCTTATACCTTTTATTAGTTTAAATCGTAATATAATACCCCCTCTCTTATTAGTCTTATTCCTAAGACTTAATAGGGCTCTATATTTAATCTAGCTGTAGCGTATAATCTTTATAAGGTATATTTCTTTCTTCTTTATATTTTTATTATATCTAATTTATTTATAGGGGTTTGTAAAAGATGTGAAAATTTTTCCTTAGTAAAATGTATATTAATTTCTAAAGTAGCTGTAGATATATTATATATCTGTTATTATTATCTTAAACTGGCTTATGTGATTTCTAAGACTTCTTCTCGCTGCGGAAATTGCATAAAGGTAAAGAAGTCTTATAACGGCATTTTTATCGTAAGTATTTGTAAGTAATCTTAGCTTCTTAATATAGTAATAACTAACTTTCCTTAGTTAAAAGGGTGATAGCTTAAAAGCGTTCTTTAAAGTATAAAGAGGAGGAGGCTAAGGAGTATTTTAATTTTTTTAAATGCTTAAATAATTAAGTTATAATCTAAGTTAGCTAAGGCGGCTAGTTATCTATTATATATTTAAAAAATACATAAGAAGGTAGAAGAGTAGGGTAAAAAATTATTTTATTAGGGAATAGCTAAGGCTAACGCTAAGGTAGCCGTAGAGTAGGCAGCAGTATAGGATTTATAACTATTAGGTATTCTAATAACGTAGATTAGTCTTCCTTAGGCATTAGTTTAGAGTTTTAAAAATCTCGGTCCTCTTATGCTATTAAAGGAAACTTATATACTTTCTTCTTCTTAGGTTATTTTATTTATTAAGTAACCGGCATTAGGAGTTTTAAGTATAA
Source organism: Trichoderma pleuroti (assembly GCA_001721665.1). NCBI lineage: Eukaryota > Fungi > Ascomycota > Sordariomycetes > Hypocreales > Hypocreaceae > Trichoderma > Trichoderma pleuroti. Next base: position 12,180 of record MDJU01000427.1, read on the forward strand.
TCCTAGGTTTTTTTAAAAGTCTTAGATTAATTTTATTATATTAAAGCTTTTAACAGGTTCCTAAGTATCATAAATTAAATTATATCTTTTCTATCTAACCTAGTATTTAATCTTATTATTTTCTTCTGGATTTTTTTATACTGCTAAAACTTTTTTAACTTCCTATTCTTCTTTATCTTTAATAATAATAATTTTATTTAAGATTAGTCTTCCTATTGCTTCGTTGATTTATGCCTTTTCCAGAAGTAATATATAAAACATAGGGTATTTTAGCTATATACCTTCTGGCATTTCTAACTTATAGTTAATGTTATTAATTTTCTTTAAAATTTTAAATAGATTAATTTTTCTAAAATCAAGTTTGTTATTTAGTTGGTTTATTTTAATATTTAGTATTTTATAGCCTTATATATATTAAAGTAGGTAAACTATATCCCTTTCCTAAAGGGTTAGTCCCTTAATTTTATCCTTATTTATATAATATTCCATGCACTTCTGGATAAGTTTTAGTTATGCTTTAAGTTCTTTGTATAAGTTAACTATTAATTTAGCTTAAAGTTGTATTTTATTAGCGTTAGGCCCTTTCTAAGGTAGCCTATATACTAAAGGAGTATATCTATATAAAGTATAGAATAATATTAGCTTAGTTAATTTAGATTTTATGCTATTATAATATAGCTAAGCAAGAGGCAATTTATTAACCTAATTATTTTATTATAAATTAATAAAACATTATAGGTATTACTCTATAATCTAATTTATTTATTCTATTTAACTATTTATTTTAGGATAGTATATACTACTAAGTTTATAATTTACTCTAAGTCTTACTATAAGTTCTTACTAAAACTTAGAGGTAAAAGTTTATCCTTTATTAAAGATAATTTCTTAAGGTATACTATGGTTAGCTATTATTATTCTTAAGTATGTATATATAAGATCTTCTATTAAGTATGATTTTCTATAAGGTAGGAAGTACGCTTGCTTTATAAATTTATCTACTACTACTAAAATATTATTATAAGTAGCCTTAGAAAAGGGTTCCCTAGAGGGTAGTAGATTTATAATATAGTTAAAGATAATTATTTTCTATAGTAGTTTAGGTATTAGTAAGGGTTATAGTTTTCCGTAAGGCTTATATCTTTTATGTTTAGCGCATTAATATTTATTATAAGTTACTATAGTGTTAGTAGTAATCTTTTTTATTCCTTTGAATTAGTATATCGTAAGCACTTATTAATATGTAGTTATAATTCTTTAATGTCTAAATAAAGAGTGTTTATAAATGTGTTTTATAACTTTCTTTTGTAATTTAGGAGGTACTTAATATTTAGTTTTATTTATAGGGTATCTATTCTCTATTATTACCTAAGATAGAAACTAATATAATTTCTAATTCTTTATATACTTTTTTAATTTTTTTAAAAAGTTTATTATACTCTTATACTTTAAAGATTATATTAAAAGATCTTTATTTATAGTTACCTTATGTATTTTAGTGTAATATAATGCTTTAATAATTAGGGATTTCTTAGAAATAGTTAATTCTTCTGCTAAGTATATTAGCTTTTCTATTTTCTAATCCTTTATAGTATACTAGTTTATAGTTAAACTTACTTAGGAATTTAAAATATCCTAATTATTATCTAAATAATTTCTAAGTAGATATAAAGTAAGTAATATTCTAGTAATTGGTAAAAATCTTAATTTAGAATTTACTTCCTCTGTAGTATTAACTTTATTATTCTAAATAGCTTTTAATTCCTAAGAATTTTTTATTATAAACTACGTAATTAAGTTCAGCTTTATTAAGCTTTTATAAGTAGAATGTAATAGGGTAAGGTTTCCCTTTATTATTTTATTAATTTAGTACTCCTCTAATTATATATTTTAATATATTGGTTTTAATTTCCACTGGTTTTTCTAGATTATATATAGCTAAAACAGGCTCTAAAGTTATAGCTTACTTAACTGCTTAGAATGCTTATTTAGCTTCTTCTGTCTATTTAAACTTTTGATTTTTCTTTATTATATTAATTAAAGGTTAAGCAAGGACTAAGAAGTTCTAGATAAAGCATTAGTAATAATTAGCTAATCTATAGAAACTTTATACTTCTTTAATTAATGTTAATGTTAGCTATTTATTAATGGCGGTAACTTTCTTAGGGTTTATTTATATAGATCCAGGGGTGATAATATGTTTTAAAAATTCCACTTCCTTAGTGTAAAATTAATATTTCTTAGAGTTTATAAGGAGATAATTATTTTATAGTGCTTAAAGTATTAAACATATATATTCCTTATGTTTTTCTTCCGTTTTAGAATATATCAAAATATTATCTAGATAAATAATGACAAACTTATTTTAATATTTCCAAAGGATGTAATTAATCTTTTTTTAGAAGGATACAGGCGTATTAGTTAATCCTTAAGGCATTACTAGGAATTTATAGGATTCTCCTAGAGTATTAAAGGCTGTTATCTATTTATACCCTTCTTTTATTTATGTTAATCCATAGGTATTGGTAAAATCTAGCTAAGAGTATATTACAGCTCCTTATAATTAATCATATACTTTAGATATTAGTAGTAAGGGGGTCTAATCTTTAATTATAATGTTATTTAATTATCTATAATCGACAACTAATTATAATTTTCTATTCTTTTTTAGAATAAAGATAATAGGGTAGCGTACTAGGGAGTTAGAGATTCTAATATATCCTTTCTCCTTCTATTCCTATATCTATTTATTAAGAGTATTAAGTTTTAACTGGTTAAGGTTATATAGCGGAAAATGTTTTAGTTATTTCCCTTCTTTTAATTCTATTATATAGTCCTATTCCGTATAAGGTAATATTTACATACTTCCATCAGGGTTTATTAAGGTTTTCTAAAATAAGGTTTTAAACTTTTAATATTATTTTAGAATATTAGCCATTAGGTTTACAGATTCTTTCTTATATAATTCCTACTTTTCTTTTATAATTTCTAAAAACTAATTAAGTTTATATAAATCCCGTTTCCCTTTAGTAAACCTTTTTAGGGATTAAGCTTCTGCAGCTTTAAATTGTTATTGTTATTATTACGTAGGGATTTCTTTAGGCTTAAAGAGTTAAGGTTTCTGGCTTCCTCTATCCTTCTTCCAGTCTAAAGTTCTTTTATTATTTCGCTAATAAATTAGGCTTTTACTTTATATTATTAAGGGTTTATATTAATATAACTATAATATACCTAAGATAACGTTATATTTTAGGGTATTAATAATATTATACACTACTGGAGTAATTTAACTAAATACTTTAAGATGTAAGTAATTAATCTATCTCTTTACCTATTTATTATTATATTTAAACTGTTTTCCTTCTCTGTGAAAGAGTTAATATAGTTTCTTCTTTCATATCTATAGCAACTGCAGGCGTATTACAGTTACAGCCAATATATAATTCCTATCCGCTCTAGAGTTTATTAAAACTTTAAGCAGTTCCTCGTTCTAGGTTGTTGTAAAAGTGATTTTCTTCTTAAGAACTCTTTATTCTTTATTACTATTGTATTTATATTCCTTTTTAAGGGATATAAATTCTTTATTAGTCTTATAATACCCTTTATCTAGAGACTATTCTAGTTTTTTAAGTGCTAGTCTTTGATTTTATATAATATATATAACTTATAGTATAGATTCTTATAGTTAATTTATTCTACTGCTCTATAGTATAATCTTATTTATCTAATGTAGATATTGTAAGTTACTTTATTATCTTATGGGTTATTAAGGGTCTTTTGGAATTTATAATATCTTCGAAGAAGTTCCTTAGGTACCCCTGTATAAGTCTTAAAGTTAAATTTAATTTTGTGTAGTTAATTTACTAGTTATTATTCTTTAGTTTATTTTTCTTCTGAAATATTATTATGCCAGGCCTTTAGTTTATGCCTTTAATACTTAAGGCAATCTGGCTTATTATATTATTAATACTATTTAAAAGTATATGCTATAGTTTTTTTCGTTCTGGTTGTGCTATTAAAGGATTTTCTTAGTTTAGTAGATGGTATATTAATGACTTAAGTAGTTCTTAATCTATCTGTGGTTTCTGTATTCTTCCGGTGTAGTTAGATGTGGTTTAAGAATTTATAATACGTAGTTCTTAAAATTTATAAGTAACCTTCTATTTGTTATAATATCTTTCGCAGCATAGATCTGTAATTGGAATTACTGAATTTCTTTGTGGGAATATATAGTGTTTTATTTTCTACTTTAGGTAGTATAAGTATTAATAAGTAATATAGCTTATTTAATAAATTTCGTAATAATTATCATTTATAGGGTTAATTTAAGGGTAGTCTTAAGGTATTTGTTAATACTTTCCTTTAAGTTTTTATATTTTATTTATGTCTAGGCTTATAATGATTTGTTATTTGTTATTATATAGCTGCTATTGTGTAAGCCTATTTTAAAGTTCTCGGTAGATAAAGGATTTAATATTTTACTTAGGGTTATAGATGTTAACTTAATGTTGGAATTTAATAAGTTTGTTAATTTCTTTGGATTTGCTTCTAACGAAGTTAGTAATATTGCTGAACTATTTTCTGAAATATGGTAACCTATAGTTCTATTAAATTATGTTGTTAGTTATAGGGTTCTTAACTAGGTTAGGGGTGGTTTTAGGCAGGGTTATTTTTTCCCTTATTTTACCTTGTTCCCTTTAATTCTTCTTTATGTTAAGGGTAGCTGTTGTCTTCTTATTATAATAAGTCAAGGGATTATTCTTCCTTTTCCAAAAGGTGGGTTTTTTTCTTTAGTTCTGGGATTTTATCTTTACGCTCTTTCTTAGGTGCTCGGCAATTTTATGCTATGTGGCTTAGTTTACTGCAGTTATAATACTTAAATTCCTTCTTACACTACAGGATATTTAAATTTATTCTTCTAGGTTTTCTACTATTATCTTTAGCGATTTCTTTATAGTATTTCTTACCTTAGTTTACCTAGTGGCTGAAACTATAGTTCTTATGGTTCTTCTATTCTTTTTTTATATAAAGTTTAAACAGTAGGTTATCTTAATCTATAGCTTTTTATTAAAATTCTACTAAGGTAGTAGCTTTCCGTTGGTGCTTATTAACTTTCTCTTTTACTTTAAACTTAAGGCCGTTGTAAAACATTTTCTTTAATAGTTCAGCGTCTTATCTAAGTTAAGAGGCTATTTTATTAAATTTAACCACATAGGTTATATATTTCCCTAATGGCTCCCCTGCTTAAGAGAGAGCCCGTAAGACCCTTAGAGACACTATATGCTGTAGTAAACGAGCCTATTGGGATAAGATTATAGCGGAAGCTAGCGCTATTAGAAATATTTGGTTAGTGGCTAAGTGGCGTAAGGTAATAGACTGCTTTTAACCGCCCCTTTTAGTAGACGGGGATAAAAGTATCTTAGACCTTATGGAGAGAGCTACCTTCCTTAGAGATAAACTCCTTAAGTGAAAGATAATAAAGGAGGATATCTTAGACCTATAGGAAGAGGACCTTTTTATTAATAAGAATATCCTTTAGGACTAAATAGTAATAGAATCGGAGGTTAAGAAAGCTACGACGGGGTTAGGTAATATTATGCCTGAAGTAGATAGTATATTAGTTGCCTTTTTATAATTAGCCTGGCCTATTATTAGCAGATATATTATTAACCTCTTTTGCAGATGCTTAATAGTAGGGTATTATCTACTCCCTTTCTGGAGTGTGGAAATTACTATTATCCTTAAACTTAGAAAGCTGGAGAAAGTATATATTATATATAAAGGCTATAGATTTATTTTTCTGCTTTCTTATATAGGTAAAGGCCTTGAGAGACTTCTGGCTAAAAGGGTTTTTTTTTTGGTAATAGAATATAAAATACTGCTAGAATAATACTTCGGGGCTTTTTTAAAGAGGTTTGTGATAGACCTGGTTGTTTGCCTGCTATATAATGCTAAGGTTGCCCTAGTATAAGGCCTTATTGTCTTCCTTCTTATATTTAATATCTCCGGCGTCTTTAATATAGTAATGCGTAATTGCCTAGTATATAGACTTAGAGAATAAGAGTAGCCCCCTTTCTTTATAAGATGGGTTAATTCCTTTATAAGTGACTATAAGGCCCTTGTTTAGAATAGCTATGGAATTACTCTTTTAGAGATAGAGCTAGAGTATAGAGCCCTATAAGGGTCCTCTATCTTCTTTATTATCTTTATATTTTACTTTTCCCCTAGCCTAAAGCTAAATAACCCTAATATTTGCTTTAGGTATATAGATAATATTAGTATTATAATAGTAGGAGTTAATATTAAGGAAACTGCCTAAAAGCTTTAGTAAAAATTAAAAGATATTTTAAATTGGGGTGATAGGAATGTAGTCTTCTTTAACTTAAATAAGGCTGAATTTATATACTTCTATAAGACTAGAACCTAAATTTATAATAAAGGAGTGGACTTTAGAAAGAAGATTATAGCCCCTTAGGATTTAGTTTACTGGCTAGGGATATACTTAGACTTACGGCTTTTATTTAAAAAGTACCTTAGGATTATAAAAGGAAAAGCCTTTAAAGTGGCTAACTTCTTAAGATTTTTAAATAAGATATAAAAAAAATCTTTACTAAACGCAGTAGCTATAGCGGCTAAGGCTTATATTGCCCCTATAGCCTTATATAAGATAGAGGCTTTCTGGTCTAGTAAGAATAGATAGAGTGTAATAAACTTAAATAGATAAGTAGGAATAGGTTTAGCAGAACTAATTATAATCCTAAAGCCTTTGTTTAAGGCAGTGGCTAAAGTAGTTATCCCTATTTAAAAGATGACTAACCTCTCTATTATATATAGAGAATTAGGAGTCCCCCTAGCGTTAGTATAGGTAGCATAAACTAGACTTTATATAGCGGCTTGCTTTACGGGCCTAGATAGGAACCACCTAGTTAATAAATGTATTAATAAGAAACTCCCTCCTAGGATTCCCCCTACTTAGCTATAATATACTATAGCCTTTATAGGAAAAATAGTCTAACCCTCCCTTTTTACTAAGAATAACGGAGTTGTCTAAGTAGGCCTAGACTTTAAAGGCTTACTAAAGTTAAAGGCAATAGAAAAATACCTAGAGCTCCTTAATAGCCTCCTTAGGTCTACCCTCCTTATATACTTAAATAGGTCTTAGGATAAATAAGGTAATATAGGATGGGGAGCTGTTATATATTATAACTTTAAGAGAATTATAGTATATGGCCCTTTTATTAATGCGGAGGTTTATAACGCTAAGGTAGTAGGTGTCTTTAAAGTAATAAAATTAGCTAAGGCTTACGTCTTTAAAAACCTAGATATTTAAGAAATCCTGCTTTTCCTAAATAACTTAGCGGTAGTAGATAGGATACTAAGGCTAACCCCTGCCTTATTTTAAGAAGCCTATATAGGCTTATATTAAATTACCTAGAGACTACTTTTATAAGTAATTATAAGGGTAGCCTAGGTCTTAGGCTATAAAGATATATTAAGAAAATAAAAAAGCTAACTAACTAGTAAAAGGAGGGTTTAAAACTCCTTTGCCTATTAAGAAACTACTTTACTATTACCTTTATTAAAAGGTAGGTAAAAAAGAAATATAAGGAAATATAAGATAATAACTAAAATAATAATTACCTAGAGTCTTATAAAGCCAGTAAATAGGGCCTTTATAAAGCTCCCTTTATGCCCCTAAAGCTATATCTCCTATGCCTAATTCTATATTAGTTACTAGCTAAAAGATTTAGATATAAGGATTTTATAAAATATTATAAGAGATTTAGATATAATACTAGGCTTAACTATAAGTGTGGTAAGCTAAGGATATAAGGGTACTTTATAAAGTGTTATATAGTAGCCCCCTTTTTTTCTAATGTATTAGAAAGGGAGGTATGCTTTAGAATCACCTATATTAAATATCTCCTTAGCGACGGGGGGTATAAGGATTTTTAGAAACTTATGGAGGAAATAAGCCTATACAGCCCCCCCCCTACAGAGACAGATACGTAGAATAAGATTAACACTCCCCCCTTTTTTCCTTTATTACTTTAAAACGTAGTAAATACTTAATTTGAACTTAACGGCTTCTACTATCCTAGTGCCTAGATAAGGACTTATGTAACTAGTTTACTTAGTGGACGTTAATAATAAAATAAATAAACAAAACAAACAAACAATATATATTTCCCTATTTATTTAAAATTAATAAACTTATTTTCTAAGGCTTATTACTCCCCTATATTAAGGAATATTTTAACTAGTTCTTATTTAAAATAGCTAATACTTAAATATATTTAAGTAGTGGCGGAAGATTCTTTATTATTAAGACTATTAGTTTTATAATCTTCCTAAAATAGTTAGAATTAGTTTTTGGCAACTTCTTTAAGATAGGTGGCAGCAAAAGCAACTTTGGCTTTTTCTTTTATAAAAGTTTATAGAAAGTTATAAATATAGTAGCGGAGTTTAGTAATAAATAAGTAAAGTTTCTTAAAATTTCTATTAAAGGGTCTAGGACGCTTAAGTTTTATAATATCTCTATCTTCTTTCTTAAACCTATTTAACTTCTTTTTTTTATTATTTAGGATGCTAAGGAGTTATTTATTAATATAAAATATATTTTAAAAGTATTTCTTTAAAGCATCCTCTTTAAGTTTATTTTATTTAGGTTTATTAGTTAAAGTAAGATTTTTATTAATATTTATAAGCTAAATAGATTTAAGGGTAGGAGTAAAGTTAATATTTAGGGTAACTCTCTTAATATTAACATCTGCTTCTCCGGCTATAATAGTTTATTACTTAAAGAAACTTAGTATCCTTCTAAATAAGAGTTATTAATATATAATATCCTAACTTAATACTTAAATAATATAGGGTAAGTTCCTAAGGTAATAAGCTAAAGTTAATTAGTTTATATTAGTAGAAAGGATAAAAAGTAACTTTAAGTAGATATAATTATAAAGTAAGTAAAATATAATAAAGATTTAGTTTATATTTAATCTTAATGCTTTATTAATAACTGTTTATTTAAGTTTATTTAAAGAGCGTAAAGAATTAAATCTTATATATTTAGTTATTCCGTAGGGAGTACTATAGCCTATTACTCTTTAAAGTATCAGGAGTATTTATGTAAGTCGCTTTAATCATAGGAGCGCCAATTCTTATCACTCCTTTCTTGCAATTAGCTATTTAGTTAATAGTTGTTCCAGGTACCTTTCCCTTATACCTTCTGTTGGTTTAGATTATAACATAAAGTAAGTATTAGGGTTATTTAGCTTTAAGCTAAGGGAGAAGTAAAATATAAAAATAATAAGGGAAATAAAGAACTTTTATAAGGCTTTATATTTTAGTTTTATTTCTAAAAGGGTAGTTTTATAGCTATTTTAAATAAATACTTTATAATTATTTATAAAAAATTAATTTATTTTATAAAAAAAAGGGGGCTATTTTTATTTTCTAAGTTTATATATTAAGTAATTATATATTATTATATTAAAAAACGCCGGAGATATTAAGTATAAGAAGGGAGATAATAAAGCCCTATGCTAAAGTAACCTTAGCATTATATAATAGGTAAGTAATTAAGTTTATTATAAACCTCTTTAAGAGAGCCTTAAAGTATTATTTTAATAATATTTTATATTTTATTACTAAAAAAAAGACTTTTTTAGCTAAAAGTTTCTTAAGGCTTTTATTTATATAGGAGAGTAGGGAGATAGGTTTATAGCCTTTATATATAATATATACTTTTTCTAACTTCTTAGGTTTAAAAATAATAATAATTTTTATACTTTAAAAAGGGAGTAGGTAATATCTTATTATTAAGCATCTATAGAAGAGGTTAATAATATATTTATTAATAATAGGCTAGGCTAGTTATAGAAAGGTAATTAATATATTATTTACTTTAGGCATAATATTACCTAACCCTATTATAGCTTTCTTAGCCTTTGGTTTTATTATTATTTAGTCTTAAAGAATATTTTTATTAATAAAAAAATTCTTTTTTTATAAGTCTAAGATATCTTTTTTTTATTATTTTTTACTTAAGGAGTTTATCTTTAAGGAAAATAGCTCTTTTTATAAAGTCTAAAATACTTTTATCCCTATTTACTAAGGGAGGCAGTTAAAAGCAGTCTATTACTTTACGCTACTTAGCTATTAATTAAATATTTTTAGTAATACTAGCTTTTATTATAATCTTATTTTAATAAGCTTATTTACTATAGTATATAGTATTTCTAAAGGTTTTATAGGCTTTTTCTTAAGTAGGGGAGCTATTTACTACTTTTTTATAAGCTTTATAAACTATTTTATATTTCTTTAACTACTATAGTATACTATAGCTGTTTTAGTATTTAGTTTTACCGGCTGCTTTTATAATTTATTTAAAAAGGTTTTATAAGGCTTTAGTATATTTATTTAGGTTAATCTTAGATAGTAAGATTAAGTTAACTAAGGGAAGAGTTTAAGTAAAAGAGTATATAAGTTATCTAAAGTTTTTTTAATACTTTAATAAAATATATTTTTTTCCTACCCCTAAAGTTATCCTAAGGGGGTTAAGTAAGTTTATAATTATTATATAATAATTTAATCTTATGTTAAGGGCATATTTAACCTTAATTACTGCAGGGTAGTTTATAAAGACTAGGTTAATATATTTTCCTAAATATTAAGTAGGTATATCTGCTAAGGCTAGGAGGAGATTATATTTCTTAGCCTATTCTGCTATTTTATTATCTATAAGGTTTACGCTTTTACCTAGGTTTTATAACTAGTAGAAGGTATTAAAGTTATTTATAATAATAAAGTAAAGGGGGGAAGGGCTTTATTTAGTAAGGGTTTTTTATAGCTAAGTTTACTAAAGCCTTTTAGTAAATATTAATAATAGTATATTTATATACTTTTATTTAGTATATATAACTATTTTTTTAAGCCTAAGGGAGAGAGTTATTTACTAAGGAGGTTTAAGGAGATTTTAATAAATATAAAAACTAAGGGTTTAGCATTTTTTTAATTATTTAAGGGGTTATAAGCTTAATATTTAAGGTAATTTTTAATTTATTTTTTATTTAATACTTTATTTTACTTAGCATAAGGTTCCTAAATTAATATAATATTATAGCTACCTTCTTATATTAATAATAAAGTAATATCTTAGTATAAATTATTTTTCTTAATATTAACTTAAAAGATTTTAAGGCTAATATTTCTTTAATAGCTATAATAAAGCTTATTATTTATAAGCTTACGTTAAGTAGTTTATTAATTCTAAGGGGGGCGTTAAGTATATTTTTATTTTCTTTAGCTTTTTTTTCTTTTTTAATATTTAGGCTAGTTATATAAACTACTAACTTAATAAAAGAGATCTTTTTATAAAAGTCTTTTTTATTTAAGTTAACTTTAATTATAACTTTTTTAGCTAAAGCTTAGGGGGGGAAGAGTAATATTAAACTAGAGATTAATAGTTATAAGTAGGGGCTTAAGTAGGCTTTTAGGTTTAGTGCTTTTTTTATATTAAATACTAAAGTAGGGGTAGGCTTTAGTTTAAGTAGGTTAACTTTAATATATTTTTATTAGCTTAATTTCTAAATTACTTAAAGTTAGCTTTTAGTAGCTTATATTTTTTTTTTATTTTTAATAATTAGCCTAGTAGGGTATTTTAAAAAGTTTACTATATAAGGGCTATTATAGTTAATATATTATAGAGGGGATAGGTAGTTTAACGTAATATTATTATATTTAAAAAATAGTTTATTATATTTATAATATTTTTTAGTCTTAGTATAATTCTATAGGTTATAGAATCTAAAATACCAAAAGTATTAGATAACTTAAGGGGGTTAAACTTAAATTTCTACTAAAAAAAAGCTACTAAAAAGTTTAAAGCTAGGTTTAATATTTTTATTAAAGAAGATAAAGTAGCTATATATATTAAGGGACTTTCTAAAGTTAACTTTATAATAGAAAATAGGTAAGCCCTTAGCCTCTGCCTTAGTATATACCTTCGAGCGAATGCTATTAAATATGTAGAGAGGATCACAAATTAGCAGTTTCACTCCGCGTTCAGAGGAGAGCAAAGCATTTCCTTTTACGGCAAAACACCCCGTGTGGTCTTTCAGCATTCTACTCGGGATTCTAACCAACAATATTCAGTCGTCTCCTTTATTTGACCGTCACCCCGCGGCAACTTGTCAAATTGCTCCAAGTAAGCTTCACTATTGGATGCTGTTTTGTTTGTCTGTTCTCTGAGTTTAACTAGTTGCCAAAACTAGCCAGCAAGATGAAGGCCCTCGTTCTCACTCCCGCAACCAAGGACGTCTCTGTTCAAGAGCTTCCCATTCCCGAACCTCGTAATGGTGAAGTCCTCATCCGCGTCCATGCCGTGGCCCTCAACCCAGTGGACGCCATCTATGCCGTGCATCCTATCGCAGAACAAGAGCAACGTATCATTGGAACAGATTTCGCTGGTGTCATAACTGCCGTTGGGCCTGATCTTGGATCCTCGTCTGATCTCCGTGCCAAAGTCGGTACGCGTGTGGCAGGATTCCACCAGGGTGGTAAGTCACCATTCATAGTAGACTATTCATGTTGTTTCGAATGATGCAGTGAGATGTGTATATGTAGGCTAACGATCTTCTTCTAAAGCTTGCTCTACGAATGATCGTCCAGGAGCGTTTGCCGAGTACATCACTGCCCCGTATGATCTGTTATGGTCAGTGCCGGACAGCATGTCGCTTGAGGCTGCTTCTGGTATTAGCATGTGTGGATTGACAGCTGCTCAAGGAGTGTTCCCTCGTCTCGGTCTCCCATGTCCATTTGATGGCCAGGCCAATTCTTTAACGGGAAGTGCAAGTGATATTATCAACGTACTCATCTATAGCGCATCTACCTCTCTCGGCTTATACGCCGCCCAGCTGGTTCAGCTTGCAGCTCGAGCTTCCGGCGGCAAAATCCGTCTTATCGGCACAGCCAGCGCTTCTAAGCATGATTTCCTTCGTCAGGCGCCGTATAACTATGATGTCCTGGTGGACTACCGAGACCCCAATTGGGTTGAGAAGGTGAAAGAAGCCACCGAGGGCAAGGGCATCGACCGTGCTGTGGACAGCATTTCGGAGGGAGAATCCGTGTACAGCGTTCACAGCACCTTGAATGACAGTGCAAAGATGGCCGTGTTTCGCGGCCCCAAGGGCGGCCAATATGACCCATCAGAGTTGCGCGTGAAGCCCATTTACGGCGCCGTGTGGGAGGGATTGGGCCATGAGATTGGGTATAACGGTACGTCGAGAAGAAATCTAGCATCCCTGCTCACATGATATCACCACTTCATGTCGCTAACACGTATCATAGGGGCGACTATTGCCGCTAACCCCGAGGCTCGCGTGTTTGCTACAAAGTTTTTCAACTTCCTGAGCACGGCAGCGGCGGATGGCGAAGTGAAGCTAGAGCCAAACCCTGTGCGACTTATGCCCGGAGGACTAGAGAGGATCGTCCCAGATGGCTTTGTGCTCTTGGGCAGCGGGTTGGTGTCACAGAGATCAAGCGCAAGCCGTAACGAGGACTATATGAGGCCTATTAGTGGAGAGAAGATGGTGTACAAAATCCATGACGAATAAGCGGTCCCTTTCAGCGTCGGTCTGCGATAGACTAGAAGTGCCAAGATGTTTGTTTGTTTATTTATTTGTTTTATTATTAACGACCATAAGTATCTAATTAACTAGATACACAAATCCTCATCTAGGCAATAGGTCGGTAGAAGCTAGTTTCCGTCTTAATTACCTCTACGTGGTCTTATTTCTTTAAGACCGGCCTAGCTAGACAGCAAGCTTATTAACTAATAGCCGGAGGTGTTAACCCCTGTTTACTATGTTTCAGTGTGATAAAGGAAAGATATAGAATTTTTATATTAGTAAGCCAGTATAAGGGAAAAAACCCCTCTTTATAAGGGGAAAAACCTAGTGTATTATCATAGGCTAGCTAGCTAGCCTATAGCTGCTGCGGGACCCCTCTAGCGGGACCTAGAGGGGTCTTCAGCGTTGTGTCTTCACAAGCCGGGGGGCTTGCTTATTGGTTGGTTGTGTCTTGGGGAAAAGTTAGCTGGAAAGGGTGCCCCGGCCGGATTCGAACCGGCTAAGAAGATGGTATTGATGCACCCAGAAGTTGATACATGATGCCAGAAACGGAAAACATTCCCCATTTCAATCAAATTGCATTTATGGCAATAGCTCATCATGAGAACTGACAAAAAGCAACTATTTGCGTCGATCCAAGACGGTTTGCCACGCTCGGCCTTGATGAATGCAGTCTCACCACCGCTTGACATTTGGGTGGCTGTCTATCAGATCGGTTTCGCCGGCTACAGAAAGTAACTCTCCCTAAGATAAATGAAGTGAATCAGCCAATATGAGTTCCTATGAAGCTATGTTAACTACCTATATCCTCGAACGCTGCGTTAATGATTAGAAAGATGTTATGTCTCCAGCGAGCTATTTTGAAGTCGCAAGTAAGTCGGATTCATAAACGTCCAAGACCGCTCTAAGGTCAGCTCGGTAGCATGCAACTTTTGCTCTGTCGGCAAATTCTCCTCGAACTCTGCGTATTTAAGTAAAAAGCCTTACGCGATAATGGAGCTGTGGATTGACACACTTCTTGAAAAGCTTCTCGCTGAACAAATCTTTGGCGGCTGGGTCAAAGGTACTAACTTCTACGCTGAGAAATTGCTCGTAGATAACGAAGGGTCTGATGCCGGCCAAATCAACAGTAAGTTTATTTATTTATTTATTTTATTATTAACATCCACTAAGTAAACTAGTTACATAAGTCCTTATCTAGGCATTAGGACAGTAGAAGCCATTAAGTTCAGATTAAGTATTTACTACATTTTAAAATAATAAAAGAAAAAAAGGGGGAGTATTAATCTTATTCTATATATCTATCTCTGTAGGGGGGGGCTATATAGGCTTATTTCCTCTATAAGTTTCTGGAAATCCTTATACCCCCCGTCGTTAAGAAGGTATTTAATATAAATAATTCTAAAGTATACCTCCTTTTTTAATATATTAAGAAGGAAGAGGGCTATTATATAATACTTTATAAAATACCCTTATATCCTTAGCTTACTATATTTATAATTAAGCTTAGTATTATATCTAAATCTTTTATAATATTTTATAAAATCCTTATATTTAAATTTTTTAGCTAATAGCTAATATAAAATCAAGTATAAGAAATATAACTTTAGGGGTATAAAAAGGGCTTTATAAAGGCCTTATTTACTAGCTTTATAAGACTTTAAGTAATTATTATTTTAATTATTATTTTATATTTCTTTATATTTTTTTTTTACTTATCTTTTAATAAAGGTAATAGTAAAGTAATTTCTTAAAAGGTAAGGGAGTTTTAAACCCTCCTTTACTAATTAATTAGCTTTTTTATTTTTTTAATATATCTTTATAGCCTAAGACTTAGGCTACTTTTATAATTACTTATAAAAGTAATCTCTAGGTAATTTAAT
>MDJU01000428.1:0-27644 GCA_001721665.1 Trichoderma pleuroti
ACAATATGCTGCACCCCCCCGTCCCACTCAATGTCACAGCTCAGCTTCCTTATCCAACGGAACCCGGTTACGATGCCGCAGCCACCAATTGCTCGTACACCCACAGCACCATATCCCGCTCGACGACGCTCCACCGGTGGTGGCCCCGTATGGACCACTGCAGAGCCAACAGCCTATGAGACCTGCAAGTGCGATGCCTGTTCTTCAGCACCAGTCAGCGGGTCGGCCGCAACAGATGCCCATCAGAACAGGCCCTCCCGCCTCCCGGGTCTGTGATAGTACCGGCTGGAATGGCGCCGCGCTCGGCCACGGCTGGCCCGGCGCAGCATCTTCAACAGCAACGTCGGCCGACTTACCAGCCAGCAGGGGATCTGCGACAGAATGCTGCTCCAGCACAGAACCCCCAGCCTCCCAGACCGCAGAGTGTCGCCCATCCAGGGGTTTATGCTAACTTTGCGATCCACCAATCACCACCGGCCCAAATGCGGCCTGTTCAGCGCCGGGCCACTCAAGATGAGATTCTGCCAGTATCGCCCATGCGACCTCGATCCGGGAGTTCTTCATCCGGCCTTCCTATGGAAACCCCGTCTCCGCTAGAGTCCCGCAGAGGATCTGCGAATTCTACCACATCACACAATTTCAACAACTCCTACTTTGCCTCCACACCTAGCTCTCAGAGCTCAGCCTCAGTGCCCCCTTTAAATACAGCATTGGGGAGACCCCCCTCTCAAGAGCCGCTCCAGTCTCCAATTCATGGCGGTGCTCCGAACCCCAATGGGAAACAGCCATCCACATCTCCTGTTGGCTCTGGGCACGATAGGTCGAAGAGGCACTCAATGCCACAACAGCAACTGGCAAATGTGATGCAGGGGAATTCACAGGGCATGGCACCTCCTCAGCCTCAGGTGCAACCAAGCCCGGATCAAAGACAAGCTGGGGTGCAACGGTCCCAATCCCTACGTCAATCTCGATCGAACTCGGGCGATGTGCTCAACCAAAATGCGCCGCAATCTCCCACGAACATTGGGCCTTCTTCTTCTAGTCATCTCCTGACTAGTATTCAGGAGCATGACGAGACTCAGCATGCCGCAGCTGTGGCCCCGTTGAAGGTTAACCAGAGAAAGGTTCTTACCAAGCCACCTCCTTTTACGACACCTACGTCTCCGTCGGATAAACGTGGACCCCAGCAGCAGCAGTTTGTCCAAGGGGCTCCGGCCCCGGTTCCGGTACAGACTCAGGCACAAGTACCGCAGAACAACCAGCAGCCGCAAATGGTGTCGCAGATACCGCCAGGCAATGTACCGCCGCTTCGCCAGAATGTTATTCAAGGTCAAGGAATACCAGTACAGCAGAACACTATCCAAGGTCAAGGAATGCCTCTGCAGCAAAATATCCAAGGCCAAGGAATGCCATTGCAGCAGAATGCTATTCAGGGTCAGAGAATACCTTTACAGCAGAATGCTATCCAAGGCCAGGGAATGCCACCACCTCAGGCAGTGGCTCCTCTAGGGCAGCAGATGGCATATGGCCAAGCCCCTCCCATCGCATTTCGCGCCACTGTCGGCTGCTCCTCTGAACCAAGGGGGTCCGATCTTGCAGCCAGGCCAAATCCAGGCTCAGGCAATGCCTATGCAGGGATTGCCAGTTGGTCAGCATGCACAGCCGCTTCCGCAGCAATATTATCAGCAACAGATGCTTCCCCAGACTCTCCCCAACCCGCCTGTAGTGGCTCAGCCTGGTCCTCTTCCACCGCTGCAAACGCAACAACAGACGTCCCCTACTAGTCCCAAGGAGAACAGAAAATCATGGGGAAAATGGTTCAAGAGTAGCGGATCCAAATCCGCTGCCCAAAGCCCAGTGGTCCAGAAGCCGCAGCATACTTTTCCACCTGTACCCATCCCACAGCCAATGCCCGGTGCAAACCAGTCATTCCATATGCAGGCTGGTGGTCAGCAATATCCCATGGGCTTTCAGGGCGGGCAACCAGCTCCAATGGCTCAGCAGCAAATGCAGTTTCAACAAGCTGTGCCAGGAGGCTCTACAATGCATAATCGTGATGCATCAGATGCCGCATCAGTCTCTACGATATCGTCTGACCTGAAGTTTCTGCCATCAAATAACCAAGCGAGTGGCCAAGCATCAGCACATACCAATAACGATGCCTCGATGCAGCATTTCCCTAATGGCATGACCCCTGCTCCGCTGTTCTCGGGACCGTCTACGCCGAAAAAACAGGCTGCGGCTTCACAAGATAAGTGGGCGGGCAAGTCTCCCATTGATTATTCCGGAGGTGGCTGGGGGGATGATGACCGACGACGAGTATTCATGATATAGAGAGCATGAGATGTAGAGATTTGACATGAGATCTATACCCATTTTCTTTTGTGGCATGGTGTTTGGCATGGGATTACTCGAAGAATAGTGTTGGTACTAGGAATAATATTTTGTGAGAATAAATCTGATATCCCAATGTTGATTGATTGAGTAAAGATGTAGTAGACTGGAGTTGAACCATCTAATTAGCTCCAACTACAATGTCTTTTTAAGGGAATACTGCCACTTATCTTCTACTGCTCTCGGTATTTTCTTCTAATAGTTGGTACTATACCTGTTATATTCCTCGTGCTGGCATCTCGTATTATCATTGCTGAGATGACTCTAAATATGACGCACTGGATCAGTGCTGGGTAGCCAACTTGAGGTGCTGGAATGGCCACTATCCCCTCTAATTATTAGGCAGCCGTGCTACTAGAGCTGCCCATTTATAGCATCAACTTCAGGTAACTCACTGAACTGCTCATGCACGTGATAGCGCGTAACTGTGGCGTACTGGAGAGAAGCTCCCCAAGGTACTCCCTTCTCTCCCAAATGCCCCGCCAGATCGTTTTTCCTCACGGCACGAGCTTTGTTACTCAATCTTGTGTATATCAAGAGACAATGCCATCATAATGACCCGACCGCGGCCGCTCACGCGAGCTGAGCAACTGGTACTGGAGGAAACCCCCGAATCGCAAGACAGCCAAGCCATCCTCGATGCTCTCAAGGCAGAGTTCCGAGCCGCACCGGTACGTACCTCAGCTTGCCGGGGTCGTTTCGCGGGCTGACCCAGCATTTTAACCAATTATGTAGTATCACGACCCCCTTGCATTGCAGCCACAGCCCGGGATAGAGAGCGACAGATTTGCAGATGACGATGCTGAGGCGGAGGCTGGAGACTTTGTCATTTCAAGCCCAAGGCAGGCTGTTCATCGGCAAGATACGAGTAGTCCCAAGGTTTGTGCAAGCCCCGTAGCACGTATTTGTTCTTTACCTACCCATGCAGAGACCCTCTCGTATGACTGCTGCGTTTGATGGAGAACCAAACAAAAACCACACAGCGAGAGAGAGAGAGAGAGAGAGACACGATGAAAGCTGAACAAAAACCCATGTTTAAAAAAATAACAGAAGCAGCGGCAACTTGCGCCACATGGACCTGTTGCCACTCCCCATGGCGATGTGAGTGTGAATAATCTCACAGGCACAATTCACAGAGTGGGACGCGAGGACCCCCGGACTCACCAACCAACGTCGCGACCGGGGTCTCGCCAACAAGACTTGGACGATGCTGTCATAGCCGCCAGCAGCCCGTTCGGCCGAAATGCACATTCTCCATCCCCTCCGCACAACCACGACACCTCCAACCAGAGCGACGAACCCCCTGCCGTGCCAATTGGCGCCGGTAGGCCACAAGCAAAAAGGATGGACACGTCCCAGCAAACGCCTACGCAGCTCAATGTAGACCGGGACTATGGCCAGTTCTACGCACCTCCGCGGTCGAGCCCACTGCCGGATACGTTGCGGTCGCATGACGAGCGTGAACGGACGCTGCAAGCTGACGAGACCGGCGCTGTCAACTTTGGCAACTTGAGTCCTGGCGTGCGGCCGTCGTCTCAAGTTTCGGAAGATGCAGGCTTCGAAAACACTCGTGGCGAATGGAGGGTGCCAGACGTCGTGACCTCGCAACAGCGGTCGAGCCATGGCTACACTCCGTTGAAGCCCGGCGGTCTCCTGCCAGAGACGCCGATGCCACCGAAGAATCCCTTTGCTGTTCGGCACAACGCAGACGGCGGCGTCCCTTTTGCAGGGACACAGCTCTTTGAGCAGACTCCCGTGGTGACTTCGGCGATAAAACTACACAGCCCTACATCCTCCCGACCTTCGCCAAACATACTGCCCGATGCGATTTCTTTGAACATTATCGAGACATCTCCTCTAAGGAACCGCGACAATGTATCCTCACCAACCGTTGTGCATACATCGAGCCCGAGTCGACCGAATCACATTGCTGCAAACGCAAAAAAACTTAGAGTGTCTCCAATCCGGGAAGAAGCCTTGGACGATGATAAAGATGCTCAGGACGACATGATTCCGGAATCACCGACTGCGCAGCCGCTGCGGCCATACGGAAATCGACAACCCCAGGCTCATTATGAGCCAATGAAAAAGTCACAAGAACGTAAAGCAATAGTGGAGGTCCCGCAGGCCATTGACAGTGACTCAGACGATGCTAGAACTCGGAGGCGTAAGAAGAAGATGGAAAAGATAAGACACCAGACTGCAGAAGAGATGGCGAGGGTGAGGGTGCAGATACCAACACAGAGAGATTTGAGCGAAATTCGGAATCGCAAGAGAAGAAAGCTGTCCTCGGGTGGCGAGGAAGAGATGCTTTCTGCTAAAAACGCAAGCCCAGGTCAAACGGAACTTGCTAAGACTGGCAATGAACTGCGCAGTTCTCACAAAGCATCAAGTTTGCCTGAGCAGAGTCTGTCAGCCGGATCCACCAAAGCAACTCCAAGAGATGCAATAGTGGGCGATGGCGGCAAAAGAGTTGCAGCTATTCGACCAGGCAAAAGCAAAGAAGCAGCCTCTGAGGAGATGATTCCTGCTACTAGCCCCGTGAGGTCTTTATCAGCAGGAGCTCAGCGCGGCTCTCTACCAGCCTCTGAACCCGAGCTACCTCCGTTAATCGAGAATAAAACGAGAGAAAAAGGAGGCACAGAGCGAATTACATACTTCATCATTGCCCCCACCCCGTAGACATGCGCAAAGAATCTACGGTAGACAAGCACAGAGCCGTCGTCGACATAGAATCATTACTTCTTCAGAACCCAACGAGAGAGCATCAGCCGAGCCAGATCCTGAAGCTCATCAAGGGGTTGAGGTTCCTAGCGATGCACCTGCTATACCCACCAGATCAGCCGTGACTCGCAGATTGGCCAAACAGGGCGAGCCATTGCAGACAAGCAACGCAGAATCAGAGCCACCGAAATCATCACCTCCAAGCTTGCGTTCCGCAACGACAGGAGCAACGACACTTCGGACTCAAATGCGCGAGCGATCACCCCTCACACCCGTGCCCCGTCGTGCGGTAGATCGGGGGGCTCATACGTCGTCGAGCTTGACAGCCTTGTCAACGCCAGTGGTCTCTGAGAAGAACACGCCAGATACACAGGCCTCCTTGGTATTTGATCAACCAAAGTCCACCGCCAGCGTACCTTCTCCAGCCCAGAGCCGAAAGACGCGGACTCGAAAGCCGGGACGGGAATCAAGTGAGAAGACTCCGCAGCAAGCTACCAAGCCGACGAAAACGAGTATGCAATCTGCACGTGTAGAGCCTAGTTCTACCGATGAACTGCAACAATCACCATCAAGCAGTGCTTTTGAATTAGGCATTTCCTCACTGCGTTCCAGCAGAATATTTAAACAAAGCATTGGATCTACATTTCGCGGACGAAGACTGTTTGAGGGCATGGTATTTGCGATATCAATGTCGCCTGACAAGGGAAATCAAAAGACGCGTGCAAATCTGGAGACCAAGATCAAGCAGGCCGGTGGTCTCATCCTGGAAACTGGCTTTGAAGAGTTATTTGAGCCTTCTACTGTCATGAGCACCTACGATGTGCCAGTCGCTGGTGATGGAGAAGCTCTCAGCTTATCTAAACCAAGTCTCAGCTACGGTTTTACCGCCCTGATAGCGGACAACCACTCGCGAAAAGTCAAGTACATGCAGGCATTGGCTTTGGGATTGCCTTGTCTGGCATATCAGTGGGTCATGACTTGCCTCAGCAAGGGAGCTCTGATTGATTGGGAGCCTTATCTCCTTGCAGCGGGATCATCGGCCGTGTTAGGGAATGCTGTGAGATCCAGATGTTTACGCCGATACGATGCAGGAGACGCCAGGCTCGTAGAGATGGTTGAGCAACGACCGCAGCTACTTGCAGGTGAAAAGCTCCTTGCAGTTGTGGATGAATCAAGAACACGGAATGAGGGAAAGAAGAAGAAGAGCGACATAGAGAAGAAGCCCTACATGTTTCTCGCCCAAGCCCTAGGACCGTCCATCTCATGGGTTTCAACGATACAGCAAGCTCGCGAACTGCTAGAGGCACACGATAAGGCAGGCAAACCGTACACTTGGTTATACATGGATGAATCTATCGGTACCGTCGAATCGGTACTCACGATATCCGAGCCTACGGGGAAGAAACGGCGGAGATCCCAAGGACCGTTGGCGACGAGGAATGTTCGTGTTTTGTGCGATGAGCTCATGATTCAGAGCCTCATTCTTGGCAGGATGGCGGAGCAAGATGAGATGGATTACGCAGGGGAGAAGAGTTGAGAATCATCGAATGGTTTGGCGTCTTGGCATATGCTTACTGGAGAGGATTTCTGATTAATGGGCGGAGCCTCGCATCTAGCACGCAGAGTGCATTTCACGGCGGTATTAGAAGCCATGCATGGATCAAAAAGGTGTGGCTATTTGGATTTATGGCGTTGGATTGCTGAAAGGGCTGGATTTGAACTCACGAGCTTGTCTGGAAATTGCTTACTACTGTACTTGTTGGATGAATCAACTTGTTTATGAAGTAAATGGAGGCTCAAGATTTGGTTACAATTGACTACTATTGCCCATATCCGAGTTATTACTTTGTTCATATAATACTACTTGCTGTATGTTGTTGTATGTCGCCCATTTACAACTGAAGCGATGAGTCATTTCATGAAATGTTCTGTCACATATACCCTCCGCAAATCCTCTACAGATGTTCTATAATTAGACAGTCGTTTACTGATCATGGCGTACGAAGTTTGACTATGCATATTTTTAGCTTAGCACTTAACCTTCAATCTCCGTCTTGTGGTAGCATTGACGATTGGCGACCAATTCGATGCAAGTCAGATTTCCTCAAAACTCCGCCCCCTGCGGCTCAAAGCTGCGGTGTTTCATGCAGCCAGCAAGGCAGCAGTGGCCTTTCCGTTGGCGTAATGCGGTAGTTGCGTGTTTTGTTTCCTTGTATACGAGTAAGTGTGTAGTTGGGGATTACGTATACTGCATAATACATCTCGTTTGCCTGTGTTGTAGAAGCTCTTTCAACTGTTGTCAACTCAACTCGCTCCCCTTGGGCAACCAGAGCCCATCATGGCAGACTCAATCCCGACGTCCACCCTCTGTGATGTCTGCACCGGCATCTTCGCCGGAAAGTGGCAGCCTCAGCTGCAAGGCTGGAAGAGGGCCATCAAGATGCCAAACGCTCCACCCGATCCGTTCAACCCGGAGCTAGCATTCGGAACGGCCTACGACCACGGCATGGAGCCGTACGTACACCGCAAGCGCGCTCCACCAACGCTCTCGTATCCGCATCGCTCGGTTGAGGATCTGCGCAAGTCGGGGGCGTCGTGTGCGCTGTGCCAGACGGTGGTGTTGTCGTTTGACGCTCTTCATCCGCGGAATAACATCAGCATGGACTATATGGAGGGACGGAAGCCGTATGGCGTGGCTGCCTGGGCCAAGGAGGAGATTGCAAAGGCCAAGGGCTATGTCTTTATATACACCGAGAAGAACAAGACAAGCAAGCTCATCTTCCGATATCAAGTTGATGCGGATTGGGCGGCGAATAGGAGCATGGATGTCAATCCGACAGTAGGAGAGCGCGAGGGCAACGTGAAGGATGTGTCCTTGGACATTCATGGTAAGTTCAACTCAAACTGTGAACAAGATACAACGAGAAGAGAAGGATGAGTTCCATCTCTCTCGTAGTAGTGGCCTTGAGCTGACGAGAAATCAGACCTGTCCAAGAAGGACAACAAGCACTTCATTGATTGGATGGACCAAGGAAGCACCATAGAGCGACTTCACCGGTTTCTCAATGAGACGAGCGACTTTGCCAAGCATCTGCCAAAGAGTCTTGTTCGAGAGCTCCCGACACGCCTTCTCCACCTGGCTGCCGGAACGCCTGAGCCGACGGTGCGACTCATCGATGGAGCCAACGTTTCGGTCGACGTCAACACCCCCTATATCGCCCTTTCTCACAGCTGGGGCAATACTATGCCCATCCAACTGATCGCATCGAGACTTGCTGAGTTTACCAGTGGGGTTGCGTTTAGTGATCTACCCGCAACGTTTCGTGATGCCGCGGCTTTGACTCTTGAGCTTGGCGTCTCATACCTTTGGATCGACTCCCTTTGCATCATCCAGGATTCTGCTTCCGACTGGCTCCACGAAGCACAGCGCATGGCTTCCGTATACGCCTTCTCCCACCTCACCATTGCTGCATCAGCCTCCAAAAACCCCACCACAGGCCTGTCACCAAGCCCTCGCCCTCGAATCGTCATTGTCCGCCCGACGTGGACCGGATTCATCCAGGAATGGGGGCTGCAGCCTGGACAGACGCTCCGAATCACCAACCCGTGGTACGATGACTTTGACAACACCATTGTCTCTTCCCCCCTTAACCGTCGTGGGTGGACCTATCAAGAATATGCGCTGTCCCCACGCGTGCTGCATTGCACAGACGGTGAATGGTGGTGGAACACTATCAGCGATGGAATCTATCGCGAGACGTCTACCAATCCCACAAGGTTCTTCACCGGCCCTGGCAGCATCACCTGGCCGGATAAACTGTCCTTTTTCGACAAGGACAAGCGTCGCAGAACCCATACTCCGGATCTTTGGTTCTGGGATTTTCTGACTTCGCAGTACAACCAACGAGCCCTGACGAAGAGAAAAGACAAGCTGGTAGCATTTGGAGCAGTGGCTCAGCTCTTTGGCCAGATCAATGACCTGCCCGTGGACAAGCCTGGTGAATATGTCGCCGGCGCATGGCGAACCTATCTGCCTTTCGGCCTGCATTGGAGCGCGGGGGAGAACGCAGAGCGTCATGTGAGCCAGCCAGGCTCCGAAGACGAAGAGTACGTGATTCCGTCGTGGTCGTGGGCCTCTATAGACGGACTGGTGCGTTTCCACGACGGCAAGTCGCTAAAGAAGACGCGAGAAGAGCAAACCAAAGGCATGCCGCGACTGGTGGACGTAAACGTGGTAACAGAAGGAGGGCTATTCGGCCCAGTCAAAAGTGGCTACATCATACTCCACGGCCCAATCTTTCGAATCCGCGTGGCCAAAAAACCAAGGGACCACAAGGAGAACGGATTCTATCGCGAGTTCAAGGTCCTGCGAAGCGACGGTACGGAAGCGTGGAAGCATGACGGGCAAGCGTTCTCTCTCGACACGTGGAAAGGCAGGCTGGACGAATGGGTGGATGACCGGGAGATGTATCTCATGATAGGATATTTTGAAAAGGACAACAAATATGGTTCTGGATTTGCCATTTTGTTGGATCTTGTTGGGAACGCAACGAAAGAAAAAGGTGTCTTTCGACGGATTGGATCGACTCTGTTTTTCTTCCATGGTCTCACAAAGCTTATAAGTGATGTGAGGCAGGACGGCAACGAAGCTCTGAGAGACGGGGAATACATTGACTTTGATCCCAAGACTGGGTTTTATACTTGTATAATCGTCTAAGCATAGGTAGCGTGAGGATTGAACATCGTTGACCGTGCCTAAGAGCTCAAGTATAAGCAAACATGGAGTGCGGCGCGTGTGAGTAGCCAGAGCTGAGCTGAATAGGAGTAACCTCCTGGTTCCCGAAGCAGCATCTGGATCTGATTAGATCAACCAAGCACAGCCACGATGGCGGCGCCAGTTCTCTGGAAACGATTCTCGAGGCTAGGATAGTAGTGGCATCGTGCACGGGAGTCGTTGGTGGAGAAGGCTCTAGTACTAGCGTGCCTGTCAGCCGCAGCATCGATTTGGCATGGAGAAACCCGACAACGGCTGCTTGCTCCAGTTCGCAGATTATGTCTGAATTGGAAATAAATGGAAAAGAAACAGAGCACGGCCGGGCCAGCCTCGAACAACTGCCCAACAGGGGTCCAACAGCAACTCGGTATTAGCGTGTGATTTGTCCAGCTTTGTCAACAGTTTCAAAGATCGACGCTGGTTGCTCCGAAGGATTCAAACGGACGCTATCTCGGCAATCGAGATGCTGAGCAGAGCAGATCGGCGCAGGGTGTCAGACTTGCAGCGCAAATCACAAACAGGAAATCAACGACAAGCAGCTAATCGGCTTGCTTCATTCCTGCAGCGGTGAACAAACCAATTGAATCAGTTTGTTTCGACCGCTAATGCTGTTCCTCTTAGTTGCAGCAAAGCCAAGTAAGGGGTAGCAACGTTGATGACCAATCCGTCCTAGACCAGCTTCCAAGGCTCCTTGGTAAACGTTCAGTCATGACCATTGCAGAATGCTAGAGATCAAGCGAGCGAACAGCCTCTCGTCTAGAAGAACGGATTTGCCGCTGAGAACCGCAACGCCACTCCCGTTTGTCCATGCTTTATGTGATCCCCACGATAATATCAATGTACTCCCCCCTTTCGGCTTGGGCTTGTCTTGGCTTGTCGAAGAAAAAACATGGCACCAAATTTAAACACTGCTTTGTCATCTTTTACAATGTGCTTCGTAACTGCGGTCACGAGCATCGTCACGTTTTCAACATGCTTTGGGTTCCTTCAGTAATCAAAAGATTCGGATGAACAGTAATCGCCCTGATCGTCGCCCGCTCCCAACTCAAGTTAACTCCAACGTCATCAAGGAAGAAACGGCACCCAGCCTTCCGCCGCTAACATGCTTCGCCATGGACTTGGGACAAAAATTGCGACAACAAGTGCACGTGCTCATTCGATTCGACGGGCCACAGATCGCAAACCTGGTGTGGGAGCTAAGCGGACTTCGGACGTCAACAGGAGCCGACAAAACGGATAAGTTGATGTCAACGACTAATGGTATCAATTTCCGGACAATCCGGGAGAGCTGAGAATTTTGAGTTGGAGAAGCTTAGTGAGACCCATTGCTGCCCACAATATTAGAATTTTATGCGTAAGGGGTTTCCATATCGAACCTCGGGTATCTGCAGTCTTTGATTCGACTTTGAGGTCTCTTCTGTCGCCCGAGATGGCCAATGATTCATGTTCCGTGTTCGTGGTTCCCCTCGACGGCCACGCGGTGCCCAGAACGCCTTGCGCGCTTCCACGAGGGAAAACCCGGTTTCCAATTAATTGACTTTGCCAAACTATACTCACCGAATAAGACGGCACGAGGTTTGGTCTTGGCAAAAGCTTTTGTGGCGCTACAAAGTCAGAATCCACCTCTTCACTCGGCTGCCACAGACGCGCGGAGCCAGCAACAAGACAAAACAAATCGGCAGTTAAGCTTCGACACAGTGCGTTGGCGAGCCAAGGCTCTTTGCTCTGTTTTAGTATAAATCCTGTAAGCCACTTGCAGCATCGTTCGTTGGAGGCCGTCGATGATCTTTTTGCCTCCCTTGAGGGAGGTGAGATCCGGATTGAGAAGCCGATTATAGCCCAGTCGTGGAGGGAAGCTTTATGATGTGAGCACCCGTCTCTCTCGTTCTCGTTTCCTGGCACAAGTCACGCGACACCAGCTACA
This sequence comes from Trichoderma pleuroti, assembly GCA_001721665.1. NCBI lineage: Eukaryota > Fungi > Ascomycota > Sordariomycetes > Hypocreales > Hypocreaceae > Trichoderma > Trichoderma pleuroti. Next base: position 11,817 of record MDJU01000428.1, read on the forward strand.
CAGCAAGCGCTGCCCCTTCCCAGTAGACGATGCATATTGATACTGTGCCACCCACCCTTGCCGAATATGACGGGCCAGTGAAGACCGAGGTGTGGAGCAGAGGCACGCGACAGCTGCTGAATGATGGGACCAGACCGGGTTCGAACTGGAACCTCCGTGGGATGAGATAACAACCCATTCGCCCATTGTGGCCTAGCAATGTCTGGCTGCAGACTTCAACTCGCCAGAGCGGCATGAAGTTGCCGTTGTTTCTCGACATGATCCGCAGGAGAACCTTGTGTGAATGGTGGTGATACGAGTAACCAACAGGACGGATACTGTTGCCGAGTAGGCGAGTAGGCAAAGCATGTTTGTTGTGTAAGTCCGCTGCTGGAAAAGACCGCCCCTTGCCCTCCATCACTCTATACTATGGGTCCCGGATATCAGGCAGGTGTTGAAGCATGGAGAAGAGGGTCTCGGCGTCTTTCTAATGGGCGCCATTCCGAAAGATTAGGACGTTTTTTTTTTCCTATCCGGGTTTCGGATGGGCGCTAAGGCCGCGAACCTTTTGCGATTGAGGAAATATTGCTCTTCTTGTTTGCGGTATGCTATAAGTCCTGGACGTAAACGGGTACATCGGGAAGGGGAGGTTTGTCTTTCCAGGGGTTGGATGCTGACAGCATGGCGAGAAAACTGATAACTGAAGAGCTCCCGGGAACTTTTTGCCAAGCTAGAGTCGAGAATGTAAAGGCAGCAAGCCAAGATACGAGCAGCAAGGGGGTGTGGCCAAAACCCAATACCCATCACGCCTAGATAATACCATTAGCCCAACATCCATGACGCTGCATCACCTCGGCGGCTTCATTGGTAGCCTGAATAGGGCCCTCCCTTCAACACAGGCCCTCGATCCGTGCTTACCCCAGTGTGGCTTCGGGGCCGAGGTTTGTTTGTCTCCGTATGGGATCCGTATGGGGTCCGTATGGGGTCCGTATAGGATCCGTATGGGAATTGGTCCAGGTACTTGCAAAGAACGTGTGCCCATTGTACGCCACGCTCCGCTCGTGATTACGAGAAACTCGAACCAAGGGCATGGAAGGGTGGACGATGCTGGTACCCAAAAGAGTTCGTTCCCCGTGGCGCCGGTCCGTGATGTCCTGCTGCTCGTGTACCTGTACTGTACGTGCCTGCATTGCTCCATAATCCACGGGTCTTCGCATTCCATCATAGCTCGAGTGCCTGGTTCATATTTATCGCCTCCAGTCATCTGCTTAGCAAGCCTGCTCGACCTCTTTGCTTCTTCTCACCTCCTCCTCCTTAAAACTCCCTTCCCCTTGTGTCCTTTGATTGATTGATTCTCGTCGTCATCATCATCTGGCGTTTTTCTTTACTCATTGAGGTCGCTGTTGAAGAGCTGGTAACTCTTTCAATGATCCTTTCCTGCTAGTTAAATGTATTTGCCACAAGTCGACAATAATTATAATATCTGTGCTCTTTTCACCATGGCCGTCGGTGCGTTCCTGGAGCCATTCGTGGTCGTGTCGCTTCTCTTTGGCGGTGCCTGGTTCAACAGGAACAAAGATTATGACTTTTGGAAGGGGACGCAAGGCTGGGCTGGCGGCAGTACCAACCACAAACGACGAGATGACTTTGGAAAAAGGCGAACGTCGACAGATAGCGGCAGCCCGACTTGGAGCTCTGGGTCGTCGTCGCCCACCCTCTCATCTGAGGACGAGTCGCCTTGGTCTCTCACGTCTCGGCGGCGAAACATTCGGCTTTTCGGATTCAAGAAGACTGTTACAACCCCAAACACTCTCGTCTTCAAGGATCGACTCCTGAGTCGAGTACTCCAAAAGTTCCCTTTCCTTGTTGAAGCGTGGTATTGGGCTCTCATCTATTGGGTACGTCGAGCCGCTGATGGCTGTCGCTGCATTGCACCCTTTTCCGTAATCTGCCATCCGCAAGACTAATCTCTCTTGGCCTTTTCGATAGGTATACCAACTGGGCCGAGCGTTTACTGCGGTCACCATTGTCGAGGGAACTGTCCATGTCGCGCGAAAGCATGCCCTCAAGCTAGTTCATCTAGAGCAACGCCTCGGAATCTTCTGGGAAGTGGCCTTTCAACAATGGTTTTTGGAGCGCCCTCTTCTGCTGCATTGGATAAATCGGGTATACTCCTTTATCCATATTCCTGGAACAATCTTCTTCCTGGTAGCCTTGTTCTACCTCACTACCTCTCAGAAGCGTCGAGGAACGAGCGGTAGAGCCCGAAGCGACATCATATCCGCTGGACCGGCTTTGTATGAAGCTAGGCGTCGAACAATGGCCATGTGCAACCTCATTGCATTTGTCGTCTTCACTCTGTGGCCTTGCATGCCCCCTCGGCTATTGAGCGATCCCAACTATAACGGACCTGACGCTGCGGAGGCGAAGAGCTTCGGATTTGTTGATAGTGTTCACAGCAACGCGGGCGAGAGCAGCGTTTGGACAACGAACCGATTCTGCAATCAATATGGTAAGCGTCTGACGAGATCCTTGCATTCGTCTCATGTCAGGGACAGTGAACTAACCTCGTTACTCTGATAGCTGCCATGCCCTCTTTGCACTTTGGCTACTCTCTCCTTGTTGGCTTGACAGTTGCCACCCTCCCCGTCAATGGAGTTCGACCCAACTCCTGGAAGCGCGTGGCCATTGGTGTTTTGGGCCTGTCCTACCCAGCACTCATCTTCACGGCCATTGTTGCCACCGCCAACCACTTCATCTTGGACGCTGTTGCTGGAGCAATGGTTTGCGGCATTGCTTGGAACGCGAACGGCCTGCTGTTGAACCTGTGTGTTCTCGAGGACTATTTCCTGTGGGTTGTGCGGATTCACAAGCCCGTCAACTATTCCGATCCCGAGACTGCGGTCGAGCCGGAATATCACTCGATGCTGCTATCAGAAGATGTTTAGAAGGCGTAATGATGTTTCCTCGAGGTTATCGGTGAGGTTGGGCAAGATACACGTGATTTTCTCGGCTGTGTAACGCTTGATGATTGATTTTTTTTGTGTTAAAGCGGGTAAACGAATATCGGCGTACGGTGTACCTATGAGGAAGGAAGGAAGGACATGTTATGAAAAGGGTCCATATGAAGGGATCAACGACAGCCAGTTCGGTACTGGTTGAGGTTGAGGTTATGGAGGCATGGTATACACATGTGTTTGTATTCAGTTCAGGGGGGAACGAAATATTAATAATGTTCAATATTAAATGTCAACGAAATACTAAGCGCGGTGTTAAGGACTCCGACACAACCGACACAATACGGATTTCCGCAAATGGGCAGCAGTTGATGCTCATGTTGCCCTGGTGAGCGGCTCCGTTGTTCGGGTAGACGTCCCGTTGGCCTCAGATGTGAAGAGAGTGCGGATATGTACGGGAATGGGCGGGAATGGGCGGATTACCCGCTGCTGTACGGAGTATAGAGAGAGTGTGCTGATCATCTCCCGACTGCCTCTATTTCTTGCATCCTTGTTGCCTTGACTGGTGATGCGCCACATGGATTGTGTAATAAAGATGTGATGTGAATATTAAAAAGAAGAGAAACAGAGAAGCAAGAACAAAGGAGATGCTGATGATGTGGTTCCGCGTATGCCAAATACGTAGGCATTTGTCTAAATAGGGCCAGAATTGTTCGATTTTGCGGTTAGCTTGGGAGCACAATGCCGCCTCACCTGGCCACTTGCAGCGTAAACGCCACAGCGAGTACCGCTACCCATGACCTCCAGCAAAAGCCGCTGCGGCCGCGAGTAGCTGTACGGTAGCTGTACCCAGGCCTCAGCCCCTCTGCGGGTGACCTGTGGTGGCGGGGCACATGCGCTGCGCGTCTCTCGGGATCGTCATTCAGCTGCTCACATGCAACTCAATTCCGCAAACGACTTTTTAGTTCATCGAGATGCATCCTTTCACAGTGCTGCAGGCCTCCGTTTGTTAGATTTCTCTACAGAGCATCCCATCGTATATTCTGCCTATTTTTTCTCTTCTTTTTTTTCCCTTCTTCTATCCTCCCCACGGCCTTGTGCAGACGGCGAGCGAATAGGCCGCTCGAGGTTCTGCTGTCGCAAAGCTAGCGGTTACGTCAACGACGATCACGATATATCGACCAAGAGAGCGGCTCACTCGCATCATGACGTCTGGCCAGGCTTCTCAGGGCGGCCCTGCCCGAAAAACTTCGCCGACCGGGAGCCTCTACGCCATGAGCGACGATGAAGAGGGCGGCTACGAGACCATCACACACACGGAGTCTGGGAGAGGAGTGAAGCTGCTGTTTTCGAAGAGCAAGGTGCGTTGATGCGCTCTGTCGCGATACCTGTTACAACAACTACTAAACGTTTGGCTAGGTCTACGTCCATCCGACACCATCCGCAAAAGACAACATCTGTGGCTATATAGCTCTGCTACAGCAAAAGGGACCAAGGCGTGATCGTCCCTCTACGTCATCTTCGACAAACAGCATTGCGTCGTCGGATCTTCTTCTTGCTTGGGTTCCCGAAGCATCGCTCGGCGACTCGGCGAGCATCTATGTCAAGGTGGACCTCTCCGATGCCGACTCTCCTCCAAAACAGTCATATCTTGTCCCTCCGCCTCCCACCGTGACCTCCCACAGCAGCTCCGTTGGCGGCTACGCATTTGCCATCCCCGTCAGCGCCATATATTCTCTCATGGTCCGGCCGCCGAGTTTGGGCTGGTGGTATGGCTCCATCATCATAAACTCTCGAGGAGGCGACAGCTTTCCTGCTCTGTTCTTCCATGATGACGAGTGCCAAAGCACCATTCTTCAGAAGAAGAAGCTGGCCCGGGACAACTTTGACCCGTTTGGCGAGAGCGGCCAGATGTTTTGGGGGGCAGATGAAGTCCTGCGATGGCTGAGGAGATATATCAAGATTGAGAGGTCCGGGGCAGAGCCCAACATTTATCTCATCGAGCCGAGTAAAGAAGATCTGGAAAGCTTTGGCGCCAAAATGACAACGACAAAAGCTCAAGGAAAGGCCAAGGCCGGGAGCTCAAGCAATAAAGATGCCCAGATGGATCCCTTTATCAAATTTGTCAAGGAGACTGGCTGGAGCCTCATGGAGCAGTTTAGCAAGGTGACCACTTTGACCAGGAGAGCGGCGCAAGATTTGTCAGAGAATCCTAACCTGCCCCCTCAAATGCGACGGTTGCTCAGAAACCCCGAGGTTCAAACACTCCAAGACGAGTTTGACAGCGCAAGGATATACCTTGCCAGGTGGGCAATGGGCATGGCGGAGCAGAGTGAGCGTGATCATCGACAGAGAATCTGGACTGTTCGGGATGTCATGGAGCTTGAAGATACCGATGTCGGAGAATTTGAGCTTCTTGATGGATCAAACTCCATGTCGTTTGAAGACAGAAAACAGCCCCTATCGATAGAGGAGTGGGATGCGTTTTTCGACCCCGAGACTGGACGACTATCCATCTCTGTTGATGAAGTCAAGGAGCGCATCTTTCACGGCGGGCTAGACACCGATGACGGAGTTAGGAAAGAAGCCTGGCTCTTTTTGTTGGGCGTGTACGAGTGGTACAGCACGCTTGATGAAAGAAAGGCGACCATTGCCTCCCTAAGAGACCAGTACTACAAGCTCAAACAGTCTTGGTGGATTCGACTTGAGGGAGAGGGAGGAGAGGGAGAGGACGGCGAATGGTGGCGTGAACAACGCGGGCGTATCGGTAAGTAGCACCTTTGCTCGCAGTATTTGTCTGCCGTGCTAACGACTGCACTACAGAGAAGGATGTCCATCGAACGGATCGAAACGTCGCCATCTTCCATGGAGAAGACACTCCTCATCCGGATCCAAACTCACCCTTTGCCGAAGTCGGCACCAATGTGCACCTAGAGCAGATGAAGGAGATGCTTCTGACTTACAACGAGTACAACAAGGAGCTCGGCTATGTCCAAGGCATGTCGGATCTCTTGGCACCAATCTATGCCGTGGTCCAAGATGATGCGGTGGCCTTTTGGGCGTTTCAGATGTTCATGGATCGCATGGAACGCAATTTCCTGCGAGATCAGTCAGGTATGAGAGGCCAGCTGCTGGCCTTGGACCAACTTGTTCACTTCATGGATCCGAAGCTCTGGGATCACCTGCAAAAGACCGATAGCACCAACTTCTTCTTTTTCTTCCGCATGATACTGGTGTGGTACAAGCGAGAGTTTGAATGGCTGGACGTGCTCAAGCTTTGGGAGTGCCTGTGGACGGATTACTACACCTCAAGCTTCCACCTCTTCATTGCCTTGGCTATCCTCGAAAAGCACAGGGATGTTATCATGACACATTTACAGGCGTTTGATGAGGTTCTTAAATATGGTGAGCTGCTAACATCTCCACCCTCGTTACATGACAAATTTACTGACATCTGACAAAGTGAACGAGCTGTCCGGTACTATTGACCTTGAGTCAACCCTGATTCGCGCCGAGGTTCTTTTCCGCCGGTTCCAGCGACTGGTTGAAGCTGTCGACAAGAAACATAACTTCCCGCCTCCTAGAACAGAGAGTCCAGGTCAATCAAACGCCAACGCAGCCAAACAGCCTCTTTCAAAGAACAAGGCCACTACAGCGCCGTCCAAGCAAGAGAGGGTGATTACCCCCGAGCTGCGAAAACTACTTAGCCGAAAAATCGAATTCTTGGAGAAAAAGCCCAAGGCGGCTGTGAAGGCTGATGGATCGGCCGATTCGAAATGAGAAGACGACGTTATTTCTACGAGGATGGCCACATTTGCTTGCCCACTCTTTCTTTTTAATCTCCTGTCATTGGATATGCATTCTTTATCTGTTGTCTTTTTCTCATGCTTGAGGCTACGGAGAATCCTCAGAGTAGGGCGTTGATGTTTTGTTTTTGCCGGTACTTGGCGTATACGCAGCGATGAATTGAAATATCTTATTGACATGAAGCCGAAAACATTCAACTTCTCTTGACACAAAGTGATTTGCAACTCGCCATCTTTAGGCACTTTCTATCTACTCTTTATACTTGCTCAAGTCTTGCTCTGTGACAGTTCCGAGGACCGCACCTAAATTGCGTTCAACCTCTTCATCGCTCTGCAAGCCTTTGTCGAAAAGGGCCTTCATACGAGCAGCAGACGGCCATTTGGTGGATTCCCCAAAGAGGGCCATTCCAGCAGCGAAATCGACTTGGCTCGGCATCCCCCAGCGAGAATCCACGACGCGCTTCGTCTCGATCAGGAGCTGGGCGTCGAAGCTTGCGATTCGACGGGCAAACTTGTCAACAAATTCCTCAAACTCGGCGTCTGGAACGGCGCGGTTGATCCATCCGTACAACTCAGCCGTGGTAGCATCATAGTCGTCTGCACTGAGGAGAATCTCCAGTGCTCTTGCGCGACCGACCCTTCGAGGAAGCAACTCAAAGGCGCCGCCGCCGGGGATGATGCCGGCCCCGACCTCTGGCTGGCAAAAGACTGCGCGCTCGCGGCTGGCAAAGCGCAGGTCGCAAGCGGAGGAGAAGTCGGCGCCGAAGCCGCGCGCGTAGCCGCTGACGGCTGCGATGCTGAGGACGGGAAGGCTGGCGATGCGGACGGCGAGGCTGGCCCAGGTGGCGACGAAGCCGGTGCCCGGGCCCTGGGGCTCTTCGGCGACGCGCAGGATGTCGGCGTGGGCGATGAAGAAGTCGGGGCTGGAGGAGTCGAAGACGATGACGCGGACGGACTTGTCGGATTCGAGGTCGTCGACGAGCTTCTTGAGGGCGACGTGGCCCTCGGGACCGAAGAGGTTGAGGGTGCCGTTGTTGAAGGTTGCGCGCCAGTAGGCGGGGGTGATTTTGTTGACGATGATGGCTTCGGTGGAGGACATGTTGAGATTTCTTTTCTAGTGTACTATTTTCCAATAGATTTCATATACAGAGATGGCTGATGAGATTATGAGATATGTAAATATAATAGAGTGACTGAGGCCATCTTGTGCCTTTTATAAGAGCTTCACAGGGACTTGGTTCCATCATATCGACACTGATTATTCTAACAAGAGCATCTCTTTTCCCACCGTCTCCGCTCAATATTGAGTTCCCTTGCTTCAAGACGACTAAACAATTAAAAACTGAAGCAAAGTCTTTCAAAAATATCAAAACCTAAGAGTTTCGCTTCTCTACCAAAATGTCAACGCCGAGGCTGGCATGCGGCTCGATTAGGAAAGTGCATGGATTGGGCACGATCAACCACAAAACAAAAAGTTACCCACCAACAAAAACCCGTCAAACAAAGGGTTCACGCTTCTGAATTACAAATTCGGGTCGGAAATCTGTCCGCGGCGTTACGTACAAACCCCGATACACCACATGTCGCGAGAAAAAAAAAGACTCGGGAATATCTCAAGGAAAATAGGCATTAATAGGCATTATACATTGCGAGCTTTGGCTGAAAATGGACAAAAAGCACGCAACTCATGACTAGCTACATGAAAGAAAAGAATATACACCACACACTCCCAGACCGAGACGTTATACATAATTAAAAAAAAAAGAGAGAGACAAAGCACATCTTTTCCCCCTTCATCTATAACCCTGTGGACCGCTGGGAAGCCCTTTTCCTTCGTACTCCATTCGCACGCTCCTCCTCCTCCTCCTCCTCCTCCTGAATAGGGGCCGCCGTCACTCGACCAAGGAGCGTTTGCTCCAACAAATGGCTGGCCACCACCACTGCCTCCTCCTCTGGAATTATCGTAAGATCCTCCTGGCGCAAACCTGTCCTCATAACTGCCCTGAGATTGGTGGCCCGCTGAGCTCCGCCTGGAGGTGGCTGGAATGGCCCATTACCGTTGCTAGAGGACGGGCTCGTGGTTCGGGTTCCCCAAAGCCGCTGTTTCAGACGATCCTGCGCCGATCCAGCGGGAGCCGGGCCGGGCCCGGAATAGCTCCCCGCACGAGGTGCCTGTCCCCCCCTCCCGAGCAGCTCGTCTCTCGAAGACGGCCCGGGCTGTGTCGTCGCCGGTCGTCCAGCCCGCAAGCTCTGCGGAATTTGCGGCTGCGGCGGCTGCGCAGGGCCGTTGTCCCATAGACTGCTGAGCCCCCCAGCGCCGGGCTGTTGAGGCCCTCCAAGCCCGCCGTAGCGCGAGCCGACCTGCGACTGGGCGTACACGGCCTGGGTCACCTGCGGCGGGGGTGCCTTTGGGTCAGGGGGCAGCCAGTTGGGAAACGGGCGGCCCTTTTCGGTGTAGTAGTTGCGCAGGACGCGGCAGACGTGGGTGTCGTCTTCGGTGTCGCCATCGGCCTCGCTGGAAAGAAGGGTAGACCGGAGGTTTGAGATTTGGGACGAGGTTTTGGTGACGAGGTTGGAGTACCAGGAACTCATGGCGACGGTGGCATGTAGCTCGCGTGATGCTGTGGGAACAAAAAAGGCGAGGTATCGTATTCGGCAGAAGCTCACTCAAAGCGTAGTGGTGAGAGAGAGAGAGAGAGAGAGCTGTTCAAAAACAAGTTCGCAGAGACAGAATCCGAGCGATGTCGCCCAACTGCGTTCCTTTTATCGACAAGTCGTCGTGCGGTGATTGGTGTGGCTGGGCGAAGAGGCTCAAGCTCTGGCCATCTGGCGGTGATGCTTCGCCTGCAGATCTCCTGTTGCGCAGTCTCTCCGTTGCGGCGGTGAGAAGCGGCGAGAGGCTTCTGCTTCGTGTTTTCGGTATGTCCGGCGTCTGCGAGAAGAAAGACAAATGACAGCGGCCAAGAGCAAGAGCAGTGCGCCGTTCGCCCGGAGCAAAAGATGCCAACCCGTGCTGGAGAGAAGCCAAAGAACGGCCGAGTATGTATGAGGAGGGAAAGGAGGTTGGCGGCTAGACGTGGGGTTGAAGGTCAATGGACGGAATTAACCTAGGCAGCCCGTAATGCCTGAGCGGATAGCTGCACTGGGCCTGTAACTCGCCGTGTTTCCAGGCGGCGGTGCACCAGCTGCGAAGCTTTTTAGTGCCTTGTGTAGCCGTTTTAGGTGGTGGGGGCCCTGCTAAGACGGGCTGCGGATGCGTGCATTGGCTCGTGGTGGGCGTCACAACGCATTCGGCGTTTTGCTGCCGCCCGTTCTGAAACTCTTGCGTGAAACAGCATCCATTGCACGTCAATGTATTGACCTCGTACCGATGCATTGATCCTATATACACGTACTCCGTACTTTGTATATAAATAAATCTAACAAATCCTCATCCATACAGTGCAGAAATGACCAAAGACCCCCTTTTATTAACTGTATCCCGACGCCGTATGCCATGAAGCCCACGCTGGGACCAATAAGCTGATACAAACTCGAAAACCCATCCCATCCATCCATTTGAGACATCTCGTGCAATGTCGTGCACCAGTCGCTTTCCGTTTGCCATGTTGCTGAATTATGAATAAATCTCTTCCATGTCGAGGACCACTCTACCAAGCCAAGTCGTTGGTCAATGCCACCTTCTCCTTCTCCTGCTGCTTGGGTCGCTTGCTCTTCATCTTGGTGACCTTGCCACGCTTGCGCTTGCTGCCGGCCTTTTCCGCCTCGGACTCGTCGCTGTCTTCCTCCTCCTCTTCCTCCTCGCTCTCGAGCCAGTCCTCAAGGTCTTCGAGCTCGTCTTCGCTCTCGTCGAGGTCGGAGACGTATTCAATGGCGGCCTCGGCGTCCTCATCTTCGCTCGCAGCCTCTCCATCAAGTTCCTCCTCCTCATCAGACTCGATACCCTTGTCCATGTCCTTGTCTCGTTCACCCTCGCCACCCTTCTCCATGGCGTTCAGCACCTTCTTCCAAATGTCCTCGCTGACGTTGAGGGGCTGGTCGCCGTAAGCGCCTTGCCTCAGACGCTCAAGCAGCTCTCTCTCAATGGTCCTCTCCAGCTTGGCGGCTGCCTCAGCCTTGCGCTCTCTCGTGGCCTCGCGGTGTCTGACTTTGGGGGCCAGCTTGGGAACCAGTTTCTCGCCCAGACGTTCGTCCTCGGCGGCAATCCTACGCATGCGGATCTGCACCTGCGTCAGGCGGGTGAGTCGCTGCTTGCACTTGTGGATCAAGAACTTGGGCCAGTAGATGAGCCTCTCGTCGATTTGCTCCAGGGCCTTGGTGTAGTTATTCGACAACTTGATGCGCTCCCACATCTTGGAAGGCAGATGCGCTCGCTCGACAGTCTTCATGTAGAGGTATAGCGTATCCTTGGTTGGGTGTTGCCGAATGGTGGCATACCGCGAGTTGGCGAGAGGACATGACTGGCGATTGCACAGTCCAGTGACGTTGTACTCATTGCGACAGAAGTTTTGCTGCTTCTCCGTTCTGGGCACTTGGTTTAGTATCCATCTTACACAATGCCCAATTGCACCCAAAACGACAGGAATCCCAAGGACGTGATGGTGATTGTTTGCTGGCCAGAACTTACTTTAACTTGAAGGCGCAAAACTGCTGGTTGATGATTTGCCACACAATCTCGTCAGACGCCATCTTGTCTGAATTTCTCACAAGAGGACCTTTTGTCCAAGTGGATGAAAAGGAACAAGAGGAAGAGAGAAGAAGAGAAATCCAGCTTTTGATATGAAAAGACTTCCAATATGCCAATGCAGAAAAAAAAAAGTTCCTGGCGGGCGGATCTTTCTCCAGATTCCCATAATTTTTTTTCCAAGCGTCGCAGTAAAAGCTCCTGACCGCCTTCCTAGTTGACACCCCTGCATTCCGGCTCCGGAACAACACTCGCCCCGGCGATCCGTGGCTGGTGCTACCGCCGACCTGCGTCACTCGCTGCATCAGCCGCCTTTCTCCATGATTATCGCCTCAACACCAACCAACCAACGACTTTGACGACAGCCCGCGCCTCAGCTCTCCTTGATTGTCCTCCTCTCATCGTCTTCAGCGCTTCTTCGCACATTCTTCGCATCTTCATTAGCTTCTCAACCCCCCCCCCCCTCCCGCGGGGCTGCCGTCCACCTGTTCCGAGTCCAATCTCACCTCATTACGACGACTTGCCACCCATAGCACACGATCCTCAAAAAGAAACTTGTTTCATCATGCCTACCGCCGGCCTCAAGACCATCATCGCCCTCTCCTTTGTCCTCGCCGTAGGATTCCTCCTCGTCATCCTCTCCTGCGCCCTGTACAAGGTCTACTACCCGCTCCTCGTCGTCGCCACCTACGTCCTCGCGCCGCTGCCGAACTGGATCTGCGGCCGATGCGCGAATCCGGATGACTTTGTCGAGAGTGGCGGCGCGGCGGTGCTCGACCTGGGAAGATTCTTCACCGGCTTCTTTGTTGTCATGGGCATTGGTATGTGCTGATATTCCCGTGCCCCCCGTCTCTTTTGAAACCCCGTCAAGCGACAAAGGGGAAATGCAACGAAATGGATACATGACTAACCGCTACATGTTGCTTTCACAGCCCTCCCTGTTGTCCTCGCGCACTCCGACCTGATCCGAGTCGAAGCCATGATCATGTCCATTACCGGCGGCCTTCTGATCTACGGGACCATCATCAGCTTCGGCATGTTCTTCCAGGAGGAGCAGGAGTTTTAAAGAAGAAACGGGAGTTTTTTATGACCTCATGTATGAAAAGCCGGGGAGGGGTCCGCAAGAGGGAAGGAGTTCTTTTTTTATGCCTGTGCGAGAAAAACGAAGAATGATCCAGCCTACTTTTGCTTGAGACGGTGCTTATCGACCTGGAGGAGACACGGGTCCTGTTGTACCATTAATTTTCTTTTGGGGGAAATTCGATACGAAGCATCAGCGGTCTTGAGGGTTAACTGTCTGCGAATTCTGTTTTGCCATGTCGCGTCTTGGATGGTTAGATGCGCGCGCTTGAAATTGAAACAAGGAAAAAAAATACCAATGCTTCTGTTATTTATAATGAGCTGTGTGTTTTTCTGTATATCCATGTAAGTGAGTTAGGCGTCGCTCGAGCGCCGTCAGATCTACTAATCTATGTCATGTTGAACCATGTCCCCAACGAGAATCCAAATCCAAAATGTAAAAACACCCGCTATGCATACGTTGAAGTATCGTTGGCTTCCAAGGAATCCCATCCCAGAAGCCAAAACCACCCCCCCCCCCCAAAAAAAAAAGCCGTCAGTACACCGTAAAAGTCAAAAAGAACAAAACAAGAAAAACAAAGACACTTTTATGCCACGTCTTTGAAAACACCCAACGGCCCACACAGCTTGATAAACATCTCCTCCGTCTCTCCTTGAGGCGTACTCAGAATCGTCACAGCGCCACCGGCCCCGATGCGCCATACCTCCCTGGGCTGCGTCTCGCCAGGTCCCTCGGGCGGTGCCTTTTCGTCGTCCCAGCGGAACATTGCCCTGATGGTGACGCTCCAGTCGCCGTGGCCGCGGGCGTCGAGGAACCCGACGACGCCCGAGTAGATGCTGCGCTCGGAGGGCTCGATGGCGCGCAATATCTCGCAGCTGCGCTTCTTGGGCGCGCCGGTCATGCTGCCGGGGGGGCAGGGTGGCAGCGAGGACATCCAGGCCGTTGGGGCCGTGAAGGTGAGGGGGGAGCTGTCCATTGACGACGGTGATCATCTGGAAGACGCTCGAGTACTCCTCCACCTTGAGGAGATCCGGGACGGTGACGCTGCGGGCTCCGCAGACGCCGTACAGGTCATGCCGGACCAGGTCCACAATCATGAGGTTCTCGGCCTCTTCTTTGGGGATGTGGAGCAGCTTTTCGGCCTGTGCCAGTGTCGAGACGGCCTCGGACTTGCGGACGGTGCCTTTCATGGGACGCATGGAGCAGAGCCCCTTTGCGTCGTGGGCCAGGAACCGCTCCGGCGAGCTGCTGAGGATGGTGGCCCCGGCGAGGCGGATGAAGGAGCCAAAGGGGGCTGGCTGGCGGGCTCGGAGAGTTCGATAGATTTGCCAGGGGGTGCCGTGTCTGGACGCTTCATCGCTCGGCCACGAAGCGGTTGCTCCATTCGTCGTGCCGTTGGCTGTTCCACTGGCCAGCAGTGGCTGTAGATGACGCGGCACGTCGTTTCCAGGGGGTCGAGTCATGGTCGTTTGCGCCGTAAGGCAAAGCTCGTAGGACTGGCCCTCGGCAATGGCCTCTTGACACTGGCGGACGTCGTCGTCATACTTGTCAGGCTTCGGCGTCCCGAATCGTAGTCTGCCGGCCGGCTCTTGGATGCTCTTGAGCAACAGCTCATTAGGCTGCTTCTTCGCCGCGACGAGTTTGTACTCTTGTGTTCCGTAGCCCGGCCGTTGCCATGCCCGGAAATTATGCAGCTTTGCCACAATCTCGTCGATCCACGGCTGGACATTCGAGCCTGGGGCCGTCAGAGCCTGGACATACGCCACTCCGGCCTGGTGATCGAGAACCAGACTCTTGGAGACCCAAGCATAGCAAAGATCTGGTCTATGGTGACCCCTGTTTTTGGAAACAGACTCTGGGCTCAAGGTGCTTAGTCCCATCTCATACGTGACAAAGCCCATGAAGCCACCCTTGAATGCTGGCTCCTGGCCTCCTTCTTCGCCCACCTTTCTCTGCTCCCAATATTCGGCAATGACATTCCAAACGTCGTAAGCGCCATGCTCGGCGCTGCTGTCGATTTCTATCCTCTGACACACCTCTTCCTGGTCCCCGGATCCAGGCTGGCGTAAAGTCACCCAGTCGTCTCCAACATGGTATTCAAAGCGTAGAGCCCGATCAACCTCAAGGGCAATAATTGAGCTGCGTGCCAAGGGGTCGCCACTGATGGTGCTCGACGAGTCCAGCATGATGGAATCGACACCTCCCACGCCCAGAAGCTCCGCAACGTCAGCGGCATCCACGCCGTCGGGGAGCTTGATCCGACTGCAAGAATAGATGGGTGCCGCTCTGGAGGCGGCCAGGCCGGACTGCATATCCCGCCACCATTTCCTGCTGGCGAGCTGGCTCTCGGCCGCGATGCTCCGCTCGACAATCATGGATGGCGCCAGGCTGTCGGCAATGCTTTCCAAGTCCATTGGCCTAATCTGTCGTCCCGTCGATTCGTTCCACTTCAGAGCCTGGCTGAACCAGTTCTTCAGCACCCCACGCGCCCCGGGATCCGTACACACCGACTCGGGGTGATACTGAACCCCCCAAAGGGGCAATCGGGAATGCCTCACTCCCATCAAGATCCTCTCGGGCTCGCCTCCATCCTCGCTCTCCTCCATCGTCCACGCCAACGGAACAAGCTCAGGCGCCGCCTTTGGAGGCAACCACATGTCCGTCTCCCACGATTCCCGCGAGACCTCGTCCTGTCCCACGTCGGCGCACAGGCTGTGGTAGAGAGTCGCCTTGAACTCCGGCACGCCCGCAAAGATGTCGCTCGACTGGTGCTCGATTGGCCTCACCATGCCGTGCAATCCCCTCCTCAGCCTCCGGATCCCGCCCCCAAAGTGCGCCACCAGGCTCTGGAAGCCGAGACAGATGCCCAGCACCGGAACGGCGTCACGCAGCTCCCACAGCAGCCGAAAGGCCCCGACGTCGGCCTCGCACAACGGCGACCCGGGCCCGGGCCGCAAACCACGGCATCGAAGCTCGGCAGCCGGTCCAGGAACTGCTCCGGCGTCCAGTCGGGACTCGGGTCCGCGTGCAGCGTCTTCAGGTCCATGTGCAGCACGTGCACCAGCACATGGTCGCCGAGCGCCTCCTTGAGCAGCGATACGATGTTGTTGGTGAAGGAGTCGTAAGCGTCCAGGAACAGGATTCGGCGACATTGGCGGTCCTGGGACGCCGGGTTGGCCGCCGGCACGGGAGGACAAGACTGCAGCTCAAGCAGAGGCATGTTTGCAACGTGAATTTGCCAGTCTCGAGCTTTTGGCCCGTCGAATTGTCTCACGTACAATTCATGAAAAGGCTGTATGACAGGGTCAAATTCCAAAAAAA
>MDJU01000429.1:0-27545 GCA_001721665.1 Trichoderma pleuroti
CGTGATTCCTGCTGCTGCTGCTGCTGCTGCTGCTGCAGGCGGTTGTCGCTGTCCGTTTGTTGTTGTCTCTCTCTCTCTCTCTCTGGGCAACGATCATCGACGCCCCTGATCCATCTCGATTTCAACCAGCGATCCTGATCGACCGCTCTTTTTCTTCTTCCTTGTGCTGATGCTTCTAGTCCCTATGCTTTGAAGGGCATGTCTGGGCGGCGATCGCCGGAGTCGTCGGGCGACCGAGGCATCTTCCGTCCTTATCGACAGGCGCATAGATAGACTGCCATCTTTGGCGTCCACTTCCACTTCTATAATTGTATACGAGCGTTGACTCGACTCCGTCTATCGGATATACAAAGGACTGTACCAATGGATACGATACGATAGACTCGTACAGAGTACGAAGTCGTCCCGCTTGTAGCTACGATACGTTACCGCAACCTCTTTGTTCCAAGATGGACTTGAGAGTTGAATAGAAACATGGTACTCGTATCTCGTATGCAATAGCTGATACTGTATGGAGTCACAATAAAGACAGCATGAGCAATTACCGGCCGACAGACACCAAGTGGATAGACATCCAAGCGCCCCCAAAAGCTTGACTGTCAAAAGCCAAGTTTGGCAAATCGGCTCTTCCGCGCTGTCTCGCAAGACTGTGACGAGACGGAGCTGCCCTACATTCTGTCTCATTGCCCCGAGTCCACACCGGCGCCTTGATAGTAGTACTACCTTACTCATACTCGTACATGGCGCTTCCAACGGTCTTGCACGGGCTGGGGTTGCATCTGCTCATTTCCACTTGATGCTATCAAATGCTGCCGCTGTTTCGGGAGATGGAAATGTGATGGATGTGCTCCGTCGGTTGAAATTGAGCTAGGAGCTTGGCTCTCCGATAAGATGCAGGTGTCCGCGCCTAGATTGGCGTTGGTTTTGTGTGGCTGTGCGATGCATCAATGTTTTACAATAATATTTGATCAATGTTATCATGCTCCGATATCAGCAGTAGCAGCACTTTATTTGCGAACAAGTCGACGACGCAATCTCAGCTTTTGCCACCAAATGTGACTTCTATTCTCAACGGGGCCAATGCCGTGTCCGATGGCCGCCGCGACAACCGTCTAAATCCCTCAGGCAACGTCAAAAGTCTAACCGCAAAACCACTCGAGACTATGTACAATGTCTCACACGTCTTGAGACAAGAACTGGGGTCAACTAACAATACACACAAGTTGGTGTGTTTTGATGGCTCATCGAGAGATTATGGGGGCGACGCATGTTTTGGATCCTCCATCACTTGGGTTGTGAATTATGACAATGGCGGCTGCCGTGTTTCGGCTCAATGTCCTGCTGGCTCAGTCTAATGTCTGATATCGACACAAGCGTACGAGGTACTCTGCTAGCATGATTGTGACAGCTACTATCGGATGTCGGCGATAACATCAATGCATTGAAACCACCCAATATTCATTTACATGGCACGCTCACAGCCGCTTTCAAAGACAAAAGAACTGGCAGCCAGGCGGTGAGATTAGTATTGTACAAGATGCTGTTTAACACAAGGAACTCTCAGTCAATCAGCAGTTGCATTGAAACATGAAAACCTCCATGCTATGGCAACAAAACCGGAACATGCTGTTGTAGCCAAAGGCACATGGTCAGACTGACTCAGCCAGCGAGCGACAGACACAACCCTCGGCAAAAGTAGCACAAGCTTATGCCACCATAATCCGAACAATTCGTGTCTTATGCAACCCCCTTCAGAAACCAGAGTCTGAATACCTTCAACTTTGGCTTTTGGTGCATGGCAGATATTTCGAGCCTTCGTCGGCATTCGGTAAAAAATGGCCCGCCCTCCCGACTCCTCACTGCATTACTAATGGATTTGCCAACTTGCCTACCTAGGCACAGCGAGTGCTGGAGAGGTGGGTTTGTGACGCAATATTTTCTCACGTAAAGATGGAGTCGTAGGAAGAAACCGTCTGGTGCTTGTGAATTGAGTCAAGTTGCAGTACATACTCGTTGTCGTGATTCGTTTTTCTTTGGTTCAGTCAATCCAGCGAAAAACTTGCCATACTAGGGAAACAAAATGGCCGCCACCATGCGTGCAGTCGGTACGCCGTCAAACAGGCGCCATGAAGCCATGGAAACATTCAACATGGGCACACAGCAACTGACACATGCGCAATAGACATCAAGGGCGGGAGAGGCGAGCGAGACGCCCTCTTCATCAATGCCGAAACCCCCAAGCCCGTCCCTTTTCCGGGCCAGGCCATTGTCAAGATCGCCGCCTTTGGCATCAACCGCATGGACATTATCCAGCGCCGCGGCTTCTACCCCGTCCCCCAGGGCGCTCCCAAGACTCTCGGCGTCGAGTTCAGCGGCACCGTTGAGTCGTTTGGATCAGAGGACCACAACGGCTTCGAGGTCGGCGATGAGGTGTTTGGTCTTGCGTACGGCGGCGCGTATGCCGAGTACATTGCCGTCAACACAAAGATGCTGCTGCACAAGCCCAAGAGCTTGACGCACGAGCAGTGCGCCGCTGTTCCCGAGGCCTGGATCACGGCAACCCAGGCGCTGCACTTGGTTCTGGGGTTCGTAGAGGGCAAGAGCATTCTCTGGCACGCCGGCGCATCGGGCGTGTCCATTGCCGGAATCCAGCTCGCCAAGGCCGCGAGAGCATCAGAGGTGTATGCCACGGCCGGCAGCGACGAAAAGATCAACTTCATCACGTCTGAGCTCGGCGCCACCGCGGCCTTCAACTACAAGACCCAGGACTGGGTCGGCGAGATCAAGGCCCAGACGGGCGGCAAGGGCGTCGACTACATCGTCGACTACATTGGCGGAGACTACTTCCAGAAGAACCTCGACGTGGCCGCGCTCGACGGCAGCATGCTCATGCTGGGCACTCTGAGCGGAGGAAGGGTCCCCGACGCCGACATTAGCATGATTCTGTACAAGCGCCTTCGCGTCTTGGGCAGCACGTTGCGAAGCCGCGACGTCGAGTACCAGGGCAGGCTGAGAGACAGGCTGGAGACATATCTGCCCGATTTTGAATCGCACAAGCTCAAAATCTACCTCGACTCTGTGCTGCCGTGGGCCAAGATCCAGGAGGCGCACGAGCACATGGAGAATGCAAAGAACTCGGGCAAAATCGTCTGCACCATTGTCTAGGTAGAGCGTCTTAGGGCTCAAGTAAGAATGAATGAAATCAAATAATGAACGCAAGCATGAGCCTACAGTACTTTTTGACTCAACGTAAGTGCAATATCAGTGCTCCTTCACCCATTCCAGCATCTGCTCGTATGCCGTGACTTGGGCGTCCATGATGGCTGATTCCTGGTATTGGCCCGTGACAGCAAATCCTGCTACTGATGAGACTATGCTTCTCTCATTTTCTTTTCATAGGAGTTGAGAACTTACCGTGTGGCACCCCGGGGTATACTTGAACTTCGTGTTCCAAATTGTCCTGCGTCATCATCTCTTCTCCCGCTTTTCGCACCTCATCCGGGAATAAGGCATCGTCCTCAACACACACCAGACTCAACGGCGCTTGGAGATGCTTGAAATCGTCCGGAGTCACCGATGCGGCATGTGCCAGCGCTCCCGCTTTGATATACGGCCCAGCCTTCACCATGACAGCCTCTTCATCGTTGCCACCCTCGTGAGATCCCTTGGCCAAAAGGAGCACGTAGCGAGCACCCACGCAGTACCCTACGGCGTAGATGCCTTCACCATACTTGATGGGATCGGGGTATTCTTCGTGTGCCGCTTCAATCACCTTGTGCAGTATGGGCATGATTTTGGCCTCTGATATCCGTGCCAGCCACATATCAATCATAAACGACTTTGCAATCTCCACGGCCTTTAGCTTGACTTGCTCGAGAAGAGACGTCGAGTTATCTCTAAAGGAGCTACCTTTGCCCCCCGGTGCCGTCTCCCCCGCAAACATATCTGGCATGAGGACAAGAAATCCTTCAGAGGCATACATGTCGGCTTGAATCTGGTTATTGACGGATTTGATGCCGGTTCCGCCAGTGAGCAGGAGGAGAAGGCGGCAGGGTGTATGGGGGTAGTCGGCTGGTTTCGAGATGTACACCTGATATCAGTTTGCATTAGATGCATATTTACGACAGCTTGATCCTCGCGTTGACCTACATCAATGTCGTTGAGCTTGATGATTTCGCCAGTGGATCCCTGGCCGGCGGCTGTGATTTGATGTTAGTGATACACATTGCTTGCAGATGGAAACGCGGTCGCATTATACGAGTAGGTCTGTCAGTTACGCAGTGCTCATGTTCGCCCATCTGCGAGCTCGCATCTGTCGGCTCGGTTATCAACGAGTCTTGCTGCGCATCGCTCTCCGGCGCCTTTGTTGCGATATCAATCTCCGTCATGGCTGCTGGTGGGTGTGGCTGGTGATGGCGCGCGTATACGGAATGTCCCAAATGGCAAAAGGACACGGCAAGGATGACAACACGACTGGATGAGGCTGAATGATGACGGAGAGTCTTGAATATGGCTGCTGACGTGTTGTTTGTCTGAGAATAGCACGGGTCTTGCGCTAAGTTCAACGTCATGCGGTTTCATAAAGAAAAATACAAAGGGAGGGAGTGGCTCTCCAGATATACCCGGGACAAAGAGTACCTGGATGCGCTATGGTGGCTGGCGGGGAGAACAAGTACCTCCCTCCGTGGTGCTTCTTGTGAGTGGGCAGCTTGTGAGAATATTTCTCCTCAGGTGCTTGTACTCGAGCGCTCAACAGATGTATTTGAATATTACCTTGTTGATAATATTCAACATTACCTTGGAATTCAAATTTACTATAGGTGCCAATACGATTAAAGTACCTAGGAATATCCCCAAGGAATGTCATTTCGGTCGCCTTGATCCGTGCCGTGGCTCTTTTACAAGGTTCTGAAATGGTATGCCAAAAGTGTTAGGCTGGAAGCTTACTAAAGCGTATCTATTTTCTTAGACAAGTGAAATATGGAAGCACAAGATATTACATCCAACAGATTAGAAACCATCAACAGTCCCTCCATCATGGTAAAATATTGAGTCTGTTTCATTGCCTGGGGCTTTTGAGAGGCCAAAGTACCTAACCTCTCACTGTATATACTACCTAAGGTAGAGGCCACCCCGCTCACCCCGCCATCACGTGATGACTCGCCTCTCAACGCGTAAAGAGAACGCGTCGCGGGTTCGTCAGAAGCCTCGACAAAAGTGCACGAAACCCAGAGCTTGTGAGGCAAAGCTGCAGACATCACAGCTCGGTTAGACGAACCAAAAAAAATCATCACAACAGCACAAAATGGGTGTCGAATCCGAATTATCGCAGGGCTGCATCGAGTAAGTCGCCAGCCGAGTTTTACTCTGGCCATTCTTCCCATCCGACTGACCCAAAACGTGCAGGGCCATCTTCAATGACCCCGATCAGGCGGCACAGCGCTTCCCCGTGCCCGTGATGCAGTGCCTACAGATCAAGCAGATGGCGCCGTCAGGGCAAGGTGGCGATAGATATCGATTGGTCATGAGCGATGGGCTCAACTATGTCCAGACCATGCTTGCTACCCAGGCAAACCATGTCATTCACGACAACAAGCTCGAGAGAGGCTGCCTAACCCGAGTTAAGCAGTACACTCCCAACAACTTGAAGGGAAAGAAGTAAGAAGACATCAAGGCGTTACATCTCGGAGCAGATGACTGACATGGTCGACAGCATCCTGGTTATTCTAGACCTCGAGGTCATTGAGAATCTCGGTGTGCACGAGAAGATTGGTGACCCAGTGGTGCTCGATCCCAAACCGGCCGAGACGACCATCGCTGGCAACGACTTTTACGGAGCCAAAAAGGAAGAAATGGATACCAAGCCACAGCTGCAGTCGATGCCGTCAAGGTCAGCCACGCACGCCGGTGCCAACATATACCCCATCGAGGCCCTTTCGCCCTTTGCCAACAAGTGGACAATCAAGGCCCGTGTAACGTTCAAATCCGACATTAAGACGTGGCACAAACCGACCGGAGAAGGCAAGCTCTTCAGCGTGAACCTCCTTGACGATAGTGGCGAGATCAAGGCGACGGGTTTCAACGATCAGTGCGATGCCTTTTACGACATGCTCCAGGAAGGGTCCGTCTACTACATTTCCAGCCCCTGCAGAGTTTCTCTGGCCAAGAAGCAGTTCAGCAACTTGCCGAATGACTACGAGCTCGCCTTTGAGCGGGAGACGGTGATTGAAAAGGCGGAAGATCAGACCAACGTGCCCCAACTCCGGTTCAACTTCTGCACCATCCAAGAACTGCAAAGCGTGGAAAAGGACAGCACTGTTGATGTCATTGGCGTGCTAAAGGAGGTTGCTGAAGTCAGCGAGATTACGTCAAAGAAGGATGGCCGACCCTTTCAGAAGCGTGAATTGACACTGGTGGACGATACCGGCTATTCAGTTCGCGTCACCATCTGGGGCAAGACGGCAAGCGCCTTTGACGCCAACCCAGAGTCAGTTGTGGCTTTCAAGGGCACCAAGGTGTCAGATTTTGGTGGCAAGAGCCTCAGTCTGCTCTCGTCGGGAACCATGACTGTCGATCCTGATATCCCTGATGCCTACCGTCTCAAGGGTTGGTATGATTCAGCCGGCCGAACAGACACTTTTGCGACTCATCAGAACCTGGCTGGTGTGGCTGGCGCGACTGGCCGCAAGGAGGAACTCAAGACAATCTCCGAGGTGAAAGACGAGAATCTTGGCGTGGACGACCAGGCGTACTACACAATCAAGGCCACCATTGTTTTCGTCAAGCAAGACAGCTTTTGCTATCCTGCCTGCTCTAACCAGGGATGCAACAAAAAAGTCACTCCCATGCCGGATGGTACATGGCAGTGCGAAAAGTGCAATGTATCACACGACAAGCCAGACTACCGCTACATCATGCAGCTCAATGTGGCCGACCACACAAGTCACCAGTGGCTGAGCTGCTTTGACGACACGGGCAGAATCATTGTCGGCATGTCTGCCAATGAGCTGATGGAGCTCAAGGAGAATGACGATGCCAAGTTCATGGCCGCATTCGAAGCGGTGAATTGCAAGAAGCTGGTGTTTAGATGCAGATGCCAAGATGGATAATTTTGGTGATACGCAGAGGTGAGTTTTTCAAAATGAGCAAAACGAAGCAGATGACGGCGACTGACAAAAAGCATTAGGGTGCGATATCAAGTTTTGAGTGCTACTTTGGTGGACTACAAGACAGAGGGCAACAAACTGGTGGAGTTGATCAAGCAGCTCAACGTTAACTAATTGTTCAAAGTATAATGACCAAAGAGTGTAAAAAAAGGACTATTATGGCGGATTTGCTGGATGATGTGACTTTTGTAACTGGGTAGCTATCTCATGAGGAAGAACATGGGGATATAAAAAAACTTGTATTTGCTTGAGCTGCTCTTGGCTGTCTACTACGTGCTTATATGCACTTTGTGAGTGTTTTGTGGGAGACGCCAAGATTCGTCGACAGCGGCCTCGTGACCAAGCATTCCCTCATCAGGGACTGGATGCACTTGTGCTCCGTATTTGGCTGCTAGACAATCCTACTCACACTTGGGATGGTGCTGCTGCTTGTCAGAAAAAGGCAACCAACCTGCATCAGCGTCGGCCCCTGGGTGGTCCAAGAGAGGAAGCTGGGGATGTTGGACAGCTGATAAGGACCAATCCAGGAGTTTGTACTCTGGACGGAGCATTTGGCACATGTTTTCTGGCATGTACTTGTACTGCTAGCTTTGTAATTACACGGCAGCGGCATCGACACCAGGAGAGTACTCGTGCAGTATGAGGTTAGGGCGGCGTGGCTCCCAGCCACCATCTTTTTTTTCGTGCTCTATTTACGTGAATCCCCCTGAGTGGCGTGGGAATCATCAGCACCTCGTATATTACGTACGTATATTGGTGATTGACAGCAGTGCTTTCTGCTTTTACCCTAGATGCTAAATGATGGGAAATCCGAGGCTCATGGCCGTGTCATGTCCTGACCTCACCCTTACGGATGAACCAAAGAGGGGAAGATGGGGACCAAGAACCACATCCAACGATGGAGCAGTTTTTCTTTAGCCCTTGTTGGTGTGGCAGCTTGCAAGAGGGAGCACAATGCAAAATGGTGCTAGGCCCGCGCCGTCGCGGATGGGATGGTGGAAAAAAAGAGGCTTGATGTTGATGGGGTGGCACCAGGCACTGTATCTGGTAAATGCCTTCTTTTTTTTTTTTTTTTTTTTCATCCAGGCACATGACGGTCGAATCTGGCGAGGGGGATCTGGGTTGAGAAAAGAGGGCGCACATGATGCTTGTTTCGAGAGTCTATGCATAGGTTCATGCTTTTTTTTTTTTTGCATGAACGGGGTGGCAGCTATGAAACGTTGCCTGGTTGGTGGTTTGAAGAAGTTGTTGACATCTAATGCAAGACATGACAAAGTTGGGTTAGCTGGGGATTGCGTCCATCTCTGCGGTTTTGTGTACATGAGCAGCATGAATAATTCAGCAGTTGGATGCCCCCTTGTTGATTTTGCCTTTGATAATGGGAAAACGTTTATGTTTACGTCTCAAAGACCGAGGTTGGCTTCATCAACGAGTGAGGTGTTCTTTGTACCTGGTGGAACTTGGAGCTGTCACAGCGCCTGTAGCGCTTGAGGAGCCCGCTAGCGAGGGCTCGGGCACGGCTAGCTCAACGTTTGGCGGTTGGTGGCGCCGTGGTGTGTGTATCTCCGGTCCGTCAATGGGCGATTGGATCGAATCATCCCTCCTGAGAGGGCCACTGCCGGCTAAAGCTGCATCAAAGCAATCGGAGGGTGATTCTGCTTCTGCCCAGCATCTGCAACAATCTGCATCGACAGCGCTGTACATACATACATTAGCACACGCTGCCGGGTATCAGGTACCTGCCTACGAGCACCAACCAATAGTCGCCCCGCCCCCCCAGTCAGACCAGTCAGTTTCATTCTGCCTCCTACACATCACCTCACATCGCATCGCATCGCATCGCCTCGCCGCGCATCAAATCACATCGCATCGTCGCTGCTTTGCTCCATATCATATCTCCAGCCCAGCACGGCCTGAGGGGGCAACGGCACATCTCTTGCCCTTCCTCCTGCCTTTCGTCCCGCCTCGACGAATCGAATTGCTTCCGCCATGTGCCATCGCTCCATCGTCACCGTGTCACCCCCTGCATCGTGAACCTTGCGATTCTGTTTCCGGAACGAGCCTTGAATCAAGGCTGGCGACCACGGGGGCGGGGGCCCAGCTGCTGCTGCTGCTGCTGCTGCTGCTACTGCTGCTGCTACTGTCAGGCGTCTCACCAACCACCTGGTCGCTCTTCTCCCGCTTTTTTCCCTCCTCTCCTGCGGCTTTGCGTGGTCCTTTCCATACTTGTCGTAGGCCTTTCGCAGCTCCCCGTCGGAGAGAACCTGGTAGGCTTCACCGATGGCTTGGAACTTTTCGTGCGCGGTCGGGTCATTTGGGTTCTTATCTGGCGTCAGGGCAGCCAGTTAGTCAGTGCGCAACAAGAGAAGGAGAGAGAAGCAAAACGCAGAGACGCAGGACGGGATGCGCCGCTAAATACCTGGATGGTGGACAATGGCCATCTTGCGGTAGGCCTTTTTGATCTCCAGCTCGGTGGCCTGCGGCGAGACGCCGAGGGTGTCGTAGTAGGCCGTATCGACGACCATTTTGGAGGATCTGTGGTTACCCGGCGAATACGGCGCTTCAGATGCGTATGTTTGCGAAAGCAAAGAAGAGCGAAACGGCTGGCTGCGCGGTGGGAGATGCAAGTTGTTATCGCGGCATTAGTCGAGGGATGGCACATTCATATTCGCTCTCCGCAACCGAAATTTTGCCCAAGGTTGAGTGTGCTTTTGTTTCGTCGGCGCTACGTAATGGCGGGGCAGTGCCTGCTAGGCTTAACAGAGGCCAGATTTAGTGGCGGGCAATCCGATGGACCAACTGGAAGTAAGCAGCACACCAGCACCAGACACTTTCACATGAAAGTCTGCAGCGGAATTCCGGATTCTAATACTGGACAGTCTGCAAAGCATGACAGTCACTGCCGCAAGGATATAAAGGAGCATATCGCGGAATGGTCGCCTTACTAACTAAAGATAAATACCAAGGACAACGCAGTGTATTCTTGTCGAAGCTACAGGCTACTAGGTACCTAGTAGTAAGCATCTAGCCATCAAATACAGATGAACATCACAAGCGACAACGTGCGGCAACTGGCGAGATGCTCTTAAAGGTCAAAAAGTAAATCCACACGGCTGAGCCATCAACAAATCACGACAAACCCAACATCAGGCTCATTTGACTCCCGCGGCTTTCATGCGCTTGAAGCATCTCTTGTAGGCTTCATGAATCTCGGGAACTCCATATTTATACTCTCCGAGCTTGGTAACCAGCTTGGTCGTGTCCAGTGTGCAGTTGCTGCGGCCAGCCTTGATGACTTTGGCTTGCTCTTCCAGGGTAAAGTTCTTCCAGCTAAATTCTGGCCTCACAATTTCCTTGAAGAGCTCGAGAACCTCGTTATGAGAGATAGAACCCGGGTTGGTAAAGTTATAGACGCCAGTCTCACCATGCTCTGCCATGATGATGGAAGCAGGCAGAAGATCATGCAGCATGGTGTTGCTGTTGGGAATGTCAACCACTCTCTCGTAGCCAAGGAGCTTTGTCACAAAGTTTCGCGGATGGAGGTCATCGCTAACAGGCATGCGAAGACGAAGGATGAGGCAGTTGGAGTAGCTGCTGAGGATCTATATACATGTTAGCCTCGTTATATGCTATATGCAATTTACCTAGACAACTTGACTTACCGGCTCAACGTGGCCCTTGGTCAAAGAGTAAAAGCTTCCTTCAAAGTTTGGGCGGTCTTCTTCTGTATAGCCACGTCCTCCGATGGGGTGCGTTTGGTCGTACTGATACACACAACCAGTAGCGAAGATGGTACAATGGATCTTGGCTTGAAAGCAGGCATCTGCCAAGTTCAGTGTGCCAATGACATTGGATCGTACCGTCTGGGACTTGTTGTCTTCACACCAGTCGACATTTGGTCTCCCAGTGCATCCGGCAGCATTCAGAACGTGTGTTGGCCTGGTGAGGAAGAGTTCCGAAAGCACAGCCTCTCGATTCTCCATGCGGATTGTCGTAGTGTGAACTTCCTTGCCCTGCTCCTCCAGCAGGCGCTTCAACTGGCCCGCAATCCAACCGTTGCCTCCCCATATGAGGAAGCGAGGCTGCTGGATATGGTCGTCTTCTTCCCAATCGGCCATTGTCATGAATGTATCTGGCGTGAATTATGGAGGATTCTCTGGCTGTTGGCTACAGAGTATAGCAATGATAGGCGGACCTGACTTTATGATAGTGAGGTTTCCTTGAGAAGTG
This sequence comes from Trichoderma pleuroti, assembly GCA_001721665.1. Taxonomy (NCBI): domain Eukaryota; kingdom Fungi; phylum Ascomycota; class Sordariomycetes; order Hypocreales; family Hypocreaceae; genus Trichoderma; species Trichoderma pleuroti. The sequence continues at coordinate 11,397 of MDJU01000429.1, forward strand.
GGAGAATGAAAATATTCAGACACGAGCGGTCAGAGATGGCGAAACATGGCAGTCACATTCTGGCTTGAGTCGAGTTGAGGAAGGTGCTGCTGTTGATTATTGCTGCACAAACTTTTTCTGTTTGATGGGAAGGCGCTGCCTGGTTTGACGTTCAATCAAGACTGAATCAAGTCGGGTTCCAGTTGCCATTTTCCTAGTGCTGCCTCAGGTATCTTGCCTTACACTGTTGTGCGTGCTTGGGGGCAACGTGTACACCATGACACACATGGAATCATTTTTCTGTGAGATGATGAGTTGTCAATGGGTATGACCAACACACATGCTCCTATTACCTAGGTACCTACGAATGTAAACGTAGATGAAGCTTCTTTTGTCGGCACAGGTAGTAAGCCCAAGCATCTGCTAATATTACCTAGTAGGTATCTAGTAGTATTCTACCTAGGTAGGTTGTTATTTTCCTCCCGGATCTATATTGATACTATTATTGCCATCTCAAAAACCCGTATTATAGGAAGCTACATTATAAGTGCCTAGTCGTAATTCGCGTCTTCATTCACGGTTACCTCACAAGAGATATCATGGGCCACATACGACATCTTCTCTGCAACCTCCATCATCTTGTCGAACTCAAACAAGTATCACGCATGACAATCACTGCAACTTTGGAATATATCCACCCTCGTGTTTCGCAAAAAGATGCTCTCCCAGAATCAGAATCGACCGTCTCCGAGCAGTACCTTTGAGATAACCCCGCCAAACTCGTACTCCATCGCCATCGACCCTATCACTGCATACCTACTTGTAAAGACGCCTGCCAAGACCTTTGCCAGGAACCTCTGCTGGCGTTATTGCATTGTCTCATCTTACCTGCATCCTCACCGCTGAGAACGCGAATTTGTTTGTTCCGCAGAGACCGACCTCAACGAAGCACATTTTACTGGAGAGATTCCAGCTGAGTCATCGACGCAGGGGAAGCAGGTGAAATTGGTGGCGCTTCGAAGCGAGTTGCACGGCGCGTGAAACTTGCTACCGTGTTAGTAGTAGTGGTAGTAGTTAGTAGGCAGTAAGCTGCCTCTCTTTTAGCCTTGAGTTGTTCTCGGATGTACGACGCATGTACGATGCGGGCGGAATAGAAGCACAGCACATCACGGTCCAAACCCGAGCAGTTTGCAGTTTGTTGTTTTGCTTGCGTCTCGTGGCCACGGAATTAACAAAGATTTCAGTGAATGCCGTGCTGCTCTTCTTCACTGCTCCCGCCTTTACCCCTAAACTCCCCCATCCCCCATGCCGTATTCGCAGCTGGCTAGCTCAAACCAGCGTCCGCTTGCTCTTCCGATCCATCTAGTGCTGCAGCAGGGCGATCGAACCTGTAGGCAAACTGCCTGGATAAAGTACCTAGGTAGTGACTTCATGCTAACCCTACATGTACCCCGTCTCAGCGGATTTGGTGTGTGCGCCAACTGTGGGGGCGGCGTGCTTCGGCCGTATTCGTATCCACCAGCTCCCACTTCTTGGCAGCCTTTTGGCAATCTTTCATTTTAACCACAGCTTGCTATAATTCCACTTCCCCCCCTTCAACCTGACTTCCTTTCCCTCACTTTTGTTTTCTACCGGCTCTCTGTCTTCTTCCCAGTAATTCTTTGTTTCTCCATATACCCCATCCCATTACTTTTTCTCTCTCTTCTTCTCGTTCTTTCTCGTCATTCTGCTCCTCCTACGAACACGGTGGCAGGACGCTTAATACTGCTTGCTAGTCAGCAACAGCTGTACAGAAAATTTGCCATTCCGCCCTCTGCACACTACCAACAGCCTTTAAACACGCACTAAAACACCACCACAATGGGCGCCATCTACTACTTGTTGCATCCGGGCGAACTGCGTTCCATCATTCAATGGTATGTCTAGCTATCGGTACCTCACAGAGGGCCAAGCCCGAATCAACGACACGATGCTAACTTGACGCCGTAGGAAGGTATGGCACGAGCCTGTCAACCGCCGCGACCCCAGCAACGAGTGTGCGACACTAGCAGAATGTTTCCGCTTCTTGAACTTGACCAGCCGTAGTTTTTCGGCCGTCATCCAAGAACTCAACCACGAGCTCCTCGTCCCTGTGACGCTCTTCTATTTGGTGCTACGTGGCCTCGACACCATTGAGGATGACATGACCCATCCCCCTCTCTACAAAGGTGCCTATGCTGCGGAACTTCCATGTGACAATGGAACAGGATGGCTGGCAATACCACGAGAGCCAGGAGAAGGACCGAGAACTTTTAGAAAAGTTTGACTGCGTCATTACTGAGCTCAAGAAGATCAAGAAGCCCTACTATGATATCATTAAGGATATGACCATCAAGATGGGCAATGGCATGGCAGACTATGCACAAAACACCTACATGATTGAAAATGGCGTACAGACGATTGAAGAATACGAGCTGTACTGTCACTACGTGGCAGGATTGGTTGGTGAAGGCCTAACGCGACTGTTTGTGGCTTCCAAGCTTGCCAACCCAAAGCTGGCTGAGAGGACCTCCCTGACCGAATCCATGGGTCAGTTTTTGCAGAAGACGAACATTATCCGTGACATTCACGAAGATTGGCAAGACGGCCGACGATGGTATCCAAAGGAGATTTGGAGCAAGCACGTTGACCGATGGGAAGACCTATTCGACCCCAAGTATCAGAAACAAGGAGTGGAGTGCATATCAGCCATGGTGCTCGACGCTCTGAAGCACGTTGAAGAGTGTCTGTTCTACATGGCGGGTATGAGGGATCAAAGTGCCTTCAACTTTGTTGCCATTCCGCAGGGCATGGCCATTGCCACTTTGGAGATTTGCTTTAGGAACCCAGCTGTGCTACAGAGGAACGTCAAGATCACCAAGGGCGACGCTTGCCAGATCATGCTGGAAAGCACACAGAATCTGCAAACTCTTTGCGAGGTCTTCCGAAGATATGCCCGGCGCATTCAGAAGAAGAACGATCCTCGCGATCCCAGCTACTTGGCAATCAGCTCACAGTGCGCCAAGGTATGAAAGATGATCCGAAGAGAACATGATCTTTGACGGAAATGCTAATATTTTGCCAGATTGAGCAATTCATCGAAACCTTGTTCCCCAAGCAAGACCCCAAGAAACTGGCCCAGGAGGCCAAGGAGAAGCAGACGCAAGAACCTGGCTTGACTACCAGCGAGACTGCCATTATGGTCGCTGTCGTTCTTGGTGTTTTGTTGACTATGACGGGCACGATGGTAAGTCACACGCTTCATCTCCCCCCGAGCCATGGACTTGGCAAATCTAATGACCAACAGATTGGCATTGCTTGGTTCTTTGGCGCCAAGTTCGACAATACTCTGGTCGACACGGCGAAGCTGTTTGGGAGCAGCGCCGCCGGTACTGCGCCTTCAATAACGGGCGCTCGCGACGAATTGTAACGCAACGACTCATTTACTGATTATATCACTAACCGCGATGCCTTGATGCCCTCATGTACTACGAACGATCTTGGCTCATGATATATGCCAAGTATACATATATATACTTATCATAATTAATGTCTTTAATACTAAAATCGACAGGGAATGGTATCTCTGTACGATGATCAAAACAGGTGGTATTTCTTTGGAAGTTTGTGTTGTCATTTTTTACCTCGATCATGCTCCTAGCACGGATGTCAAATTGCAATCCAGTCCTTTCATGACTGTGGTTGTGCCGAAGAAGTGCTGATATCAACTTTGCTTTTGGTCTACTCTAACGAGCTGACGCAACGTGGAACCTCTGGTCTTGGTCTTGACGAGGCTAGATCCGTGTTGGCGAGCAAACATTTCTTTATGCCAATTGGCTTTGTGATGTGGCGGTGTTGTGAAGAGTTAATCTTTGCCGCGTTCAAGTGTGACTCGGGTCAGAGATGTTAGAGCTATTGTCAAGCAATAAGGAATCCTACCGTCAATATATAACTCTATGCTCCCTTTTATTGTCAGATGGCCAATTGCATTGTTCTCATTTAAATACAACTTCATTTCACATGTCGATATTCCTTCTTGCCTAGCTTCATGAATGTAGTAGTCAGGGCAATTATCTATTATATCTACATGTAGCCCGTACGCTGACAATCATCACCGTCTAACTATACTTCTCGGGAGTACTTGTCGGTCAGATGTCTCGCAAACGTTTCCAAATCATCTCTCTCCTTGTCAAAAAAAAATTATATGTCTATGAAATGGCAGGATGTAACAAGTGTTGCAGTGTGTGTGCCCTCAGCCCATTAGGTTTATCTAATTGACGACTGGACAAGCAGATGGAATGTCATGATTTAGAGGTTGGCGTTGTTGGCAATGAGGCTGGTGGTACCAGCAACGTTCTGCTGGACAGTGGCACCAGTCTTGGCGGCGAGGTTCTTGATAAGGCTGGTGATACCGTCGAGGGTGTTGACGCCCTCGAGAGTCATCAGGTAGGCGGCAAGACCGGCAACGTGAGGAGTAGCTGTTTGAACCAAAGTTAGCCCATGGTCACTCAAGCGTAATACATGTAAGGGGGCGAAATTCTTACCCATGGAGGTACCGCTGAGGGTCGCAGTGTCGATATCAGACTTGATACCAACGCTGAGAACATTTACACCGGGGGCGTAGATATCAACACCAGCACCAAAGTTGGAGAAGCTGGCACGGACATCATTCGTGGCGTCAATGGCACCGACGGTGATGGCCTGAGGGGCAGAGCCAGGAGAGGTGTTGGCAGTATCTTGCTGTAATGCTTGTTAGGAATGGCGCTTGTCAGTGAGAGTCGACTGGGGTTCAACGTACGTTCTCGTTACCGGCAGCGACAACGGGGACAATACCGGCGTTGGCCAGAGCAGTGATGGCGTTGTTGACAGCAGCGGAGAAGGAGCCGCCGAGAGACATGTTCATAACAGCCTTGCCGGCGAGCTTCTTGGCCTGGACGTCGTTGATGACAAACTGCATGCCGTTCAAAACACCAGAGTTGCTGCCAGAGCCGCTGGCATCAAGAACCTTGACGGCAACAAGCTTGATGTTCTTGGCAACGCCAAAGGTAGCACCACCAATGGTACCGGCGACGTGGCTGCCGTGACCGTTCTCATCGGTGTTCTGAGCCTCATTGTTAGATTGTGAACATTGCCTTGTTGTATAAAATGAATACTTACGTTTGTGTTGACAAAGTTGGCTCCAAAGGTGGCACGGCCCTCGAACTCGGTATGGGTAATGCGGATGCCGGTGTCGACAACGTAGGCAGTCATGCCAGAAGCGGCAGAGGTGTCGAAGATGTAGTTGCGACCACCAACGGCCTTGTTGGAGAGACGGATCAGGCCAGGGGTGGCATTGGTCTGGGCAACGAGGGCGGTGTTCTGGACCTTTGTGTCGGCCTCGATATAGGCAACCTCCTCGGAGTCGAGGATGCTCTTGATCATGTCGTTGTCGGCATCGAGGGCCATGGCGCGCCAGGTGTGCATCTTGAAGGAGTGGATCTCGGTGGACAGCAGGTTGCCGAGGCCGTCACGCTTTCCGAGGTTGCGCTTGGCGATGGCGGTAGCAAACTGAGCTTGCTTGGCAGAGATGGCGGCATCACCAAAGGTGTTGTTGTAGACGACAATGTAGCGGCCAGGGATGATGTTCTTGGCGTTGGGGTTGACAACGACGCTCATGAGATGGGTCAGGTTCAGAGCGGCATGGCTGTGTGTATGAGGGCTCAGCGAGTGGCGGTTGTGGAAAGGCATGGCCGCGGCCAGAGGGGCCACGACCATCAGGAGATATGCGAGCATGGTGTTGAAGGGTGCCATTGTGACTGAAGACTTGGAGATGCGCGATGACGAAGGAAAAGTTGGATATTAATAATAGTGGTCGTGAGGACAGGTCCAGCCGTCTTGTAGTGAATGAATGAATATATCGATGCTCTCGAAAGAGAAAAAGTAACAGAGCAGAATCGATGCCAATGCGAGGATGTGCGATCAACGGTCCTCTATAGCCAGCTACTCGGTTCAGCAAGAAAGACGTTGAAGGAAAGACGGCGAAGAAATGTTAAAACGATCCAAGTGCGGAAGACCAGGCCGGAGACTCGTGAATGGAAGAGAGGGAGAGTATGAGGAGGATGTGAAGATCCAAAGGAGAGAGAAGAGAAGAGGGAACGACGTAAGTAAAAGTAGTAAAAAAAAGAAGAGAAGAAGAAACAGTGACATGGGGGAGCAAAGTGAGGAGAAAGAAAGATTGAAAGTGGATGTTGGGCAAGGTACAGGTACTCGCACCAGGCGAGACAGTGGCCTCCCAGCGCAAAAGCCCAAGTCCAGTCCAGGGACCTCCGGCTTCCGTGGTTCAATTTGATGGGGCCGGAGGAAGCCCCTGCTAGCGGGCCTTGTCGCTGTATGCACAACTTTTCAGTGGCTTTAAGCTCCTGTAGCGTGTGGTGGCAACTGCCAGGTACGAGTACAAGTACAGGCGCTCGTGGCTGGCTCCAGATGGATGCTGAGACTGGGGTGTCTCAGAGCGGGTGGGCAGGGGTCGGTGCCAAGCGAATCGCAAAACGTCGGGAGCTGTTTTGGAAAACGCTCAAACGCAGCAAGCTAGGTAGTATTATTGATATTGTGTCCTGTGTTGTTGTTTTTCCTTGTTTTTTTTTTGTTTTTTTTTCCTGGTAATATTATATCCCCTCCCTGCACAGTAAGCATATTTCATCAATGCTTCAGCCGAGGCCTTGGCGAGTCGGCATTTTCTGTTGAACGGCCAAAGGCCAGTGGCTGAGATTTTTGCTTTTGCTCGCGCGAGGCGGTTTTTACGTGGAGGGACGGAGAAATGGAGGCAACGGATCGTCAGGTACCAGGTACATGTACAAGCACCTCGGTTGCTCAACACGTCGATAGTTCGTATAACAGAGTTCAATAGTGGTGGGCAGTAACACCGAGGGATTTAATGCGTCAATTCCACAAGAGGTCGAATTACGTAGTCTAGATGTATCCGTTGGTTTTTTTTTTTTTATTCTCTATTGAATACATGGAATGGGTAGAGTGCATGTATCTGCAGAGATGCCACAAGCGCCATATCGATCGTCAGGGCAGTGGCACATCGCCATCTCACACCCGCGCATCAAGCGGTAAAAATAGGCAAGGTGTGGCCATCCAACGCCCAAAGTGTGCTATCCATCCAACATGCCATGTCTTGAATTGAAAGCTAGTGATGGATACCAGATGCTTGGGAAATATCGCTGTAGTGGTAGATACTATCAGAAGAAGGTTGCTATGTAGCAGTTACTCATCGAAGGAATGGAGTGTTTTACAGCTACCAACCTACCATCTAGGTACTTGCCGGTAATAGCAAGTAAAACGCCTCATGTTTCCTTTGCATCCTGTCCGACGCTTGAACTTGACGCACGCCAGGGTGCCGAATAGCTGCTCCGTCACAATCAATGGCATATTATGCTTGTTCTATTAGTGCCAGCCAGTACTAAGAATGACTGAACTCAATTGATGTAAATTCAGCTGCGTGCTCTCGTGTCGATCAAAGTGCGGCTTGATCTGCCGAGTACTCCATACATAGATTTCAATGCTACCAGACACCAAAGGCCACCGAGTTGATCATTGGGCGATTAAAAAGCCAAGCGCAGTGCAGATCTCTTAGCTTTCTTGCATGCTAAACGCCGATATTCACGAATGTTCCTGTATGCACTCACAATGCGAGCAACTCACCGCCGCTTCCAATTCATCCAAACGACGCCCGAGTCAGCGTCTGCCTCCAGCGCTACAACCTTGAATGAGGATATACCAACCTTGAACTTTCATCACTCATGCCCCCAAATTGTATCTGGTACCTGGTACCTCGACAAGTTCCAAGCATCCCCCATCTGCAGCAATTCGGCAGCCCTGGAAATTAGCTTCGGGTGGCGTCAGGGGTAATCCAGCACCCCACCCCTGAAACGCTGCGCTAGTGAATCTCCAAGCTCGGCGTCTGTTCCATCCAGCTGGTCAACTTCTTCCATTGGCCTAGCCATGAGACACTTGAAACGCGCGCTACAGAGCCAAGTCAGAGCTCGTGCTGCGTCCTTGTCCTCTGCGCGGTACGACGATGCGGTGCAGAGCTCTCCAGCGTTGAGATGTAAAGCTACCTGACCTGTATTATGCTAGTAGTTGTTGGTGTTGCAACAGCTTGCAAAAATAAGCATTTGTTTGTTTTCCTGTTTGTTTACCGGGTTGGGCCGTCCAAGCGTTGGTGGCTTGGTATTGACCTACAAGTTAGTAGGTATGAATTTGAGCCTCATGAGGTCATGCTCGTATTTGCTCTCAAGTCGTTACGACCATGTTTGGCCATCGCGTCAAACGGCATAAACACCACGCCGCAATTCCTCCGAACCATCTACCTATTTGCTTGTACATGTCATGGCGCGCGCACTGCACCTATCCTGCCAGTATCACGACTGCAATGTCGTGAGATTGATGTCTTTTACACGACGACACAGACAAAGCCACGAGGATGAAGATCGTTACCACAAGCAGCAAGTGCTGTCAACTGCTGCAACCATCGATGCCTTTCCCCGATGCTACATGCAATGCCTACCTATACGAATGGATCAATGTCCATATACAAGCAATCAGCCCAATCAGGCATCCTGATCAAGATGCAAGTCACCGGAACGTGCCTTGACTTGCTGCCAGAAGTGGAATAACAGCACTTGAGCTGTCATTATAGTTGACACCCATGAGTTAGAATTCTACTAACACCCTTGAATCAATTTGATCCCACTCTATGTCGTCTTCCCCACACCTCACGCTCGGCCCCGGCAGAGCCAGGGCACGCCCTGACAGGCTGCAGGGCTCGTATGCAAGCACCTGTGCTCCGTGGTGTTTGAGGTTGAGTGTGCAATTTCCGTCTGCCAGCGCATACGAACTCCTTTCAAACAATGTGCATGCATGCTTCTTGGTTGCTTCGCCTCATCACGGGGCCGCAATGCCTGGTTCCATACGTGCAAATCATTACGAGCTTCTCAGTCGGTAGCCACGCAGGAGAATAGTCTCGGTGATACTCGGGCAGATGGAGGTTAAAACACACATCACGCACGGCCTCGGGTAGAATCACCGCCTGACCTGCCAGTAGCATTTACGAGTGCATCATCTCCCTGCATGTATATACTACTAGGTACTAGCAATAAGAGAACAAACGACATGTCCTGCTCGGGCCTTTTCAACACGGCATCGTTCTGTGGGAAGGGGGGGGGGGGCTTGGATACCTAACTCTAAACCGCCGTGGCTATTTTGTACCCAATACAAGGATCTACCTTGACAACCTGTAACCCAGACTCCAGTCCGCAGCGGACAGAGTAGCACCAGCATGATCCAAGGCGTGGCTAGGCCATCAACCTTGATTTAGTCTTGTTTGACGCCTCTGCGGCCATCTACGAATAGACAGCCGAGTTGGATGCGATGCGCAGTCCAGCCCGTCTTGGCCATGGCCACCTCTAACATTTCGCGTCTCGGATGACACTCTTACGCCGGGTCAAATTAAGCATAAGAAGAAGCTCCGTGATGGCGCGACCTTGATGCAATCCTGTCAAGTCGGCCGTCGTCAAACGCTGAGCTTGATTCCAAGATGAGCCATGCCGCTTTTCGCCCTTGTGCGCCGGCGTGGGATTCTTGGCGATGGCATCTGCAACAGGGAGGCTTGGCCGTTTGGTGGATGGTTTCGTCTTATGTTTATTTTGGGGCCACGGTACAAGTAGTTACCGGCAGCTTTTTGTTTCAAGCGGCGCTTAAAGTAAGCCAGTGAGAGGTTCTCATCATATATCGTACATTTACAGCTATAAAGGGGATCGTGTCTTATTGTGAAGGAATAGATGTAGTCGTGGGATAGGAGACCCCCTGTCGTGGGAGTTGCATCTTGTATATACGCGTATTCAGCACGGTATCGATGTTAGTGCACTACAACTTGGCAGAAGTAGGTATAAAAGGATGAAATCCCAAGATAACTTGGGTAGTCACTTCTAGGTAGGCAGTCACTATTTCTACATACTGCTGCGGCCTGATAGTATAGATATTGTCTACCAGCATGCTGTCATGGTTACCCTTTTGTCAATTGAAAACTACAGGTACATTCTCTAGTAATACCTAGGTATCTATATGCATCCCCCAACTTTGAAAGACGGCTCTTGAGTTTAATGTTCTCTAAACGGGTTCTCAAGAAAATCAGGTTGCTGGTTAGCTACTCTATTTCAATTTACACACTACCGGACAGCCAACTTGCTTGTACTCGACCTGATTCTAACCTCCATATTTCTCCTTCTGTTGTTCGCTTGTTGACAAAGTCAGGTAGTAGTTTTGTGAAATCTCCCCGCAATCAGTGCCTACCCTGGATCTCGAGATTGCGATTTAACTCACATGATGTGGGTGAAGTCCATATACTACCTGTTGAGATAATCTCTGGTACGTGAGAAGGCAATTATTGAATCCATTGCGGTGATCTTCGCGTCCTTTACGTGGAGTGCTCAGCCCTGTCAGAATTGAATAATGAGATGGATCACGGATAGGCGGGCTTCGTACATCAACTGGCGAATACGTGTATCTGCCAAGCTCGCCACAAATATCCAGATGTGCCATCAGATTCACATGCGCGCCTACAATGGTATAAACAGTGAGATAGCACTCAGCATTTTTTGGGGTACACATTTTTTAATTTCCCTATCAACTCCAGTTTGTTCTGTTGATATATGGCACATGGAGGCTCCCATCAACTACTAGCAAAGTGGAGTATTGAAATTGGCCCGTCCTAGTGTATGAGAGCTACCGAGACGTCGGAAATTCAGTAATTAAACACGGAGCCAAAGGGCAGATGACGCTCTCATCACGATCTGACTGCTTACCGTACATCACCCGATCTTTGGGTAGTTGACCAACGGTGTTCCCGACAGTTATACGAAAGACTTTGAAGTAACCAACGGAAAATCCACAGGGCGGAGCGTCTCTGGCCGAATGACGGGAAATTGGGAGATTGAGGCATGCTTACAGTATGAGATAGGCGCAACTACACTGCCGCCGGTTCAAGTACCCATGGTGTATTATGCGTCGATGCCTGTTATGATTTATTCTGTCATGTCCAGCCCGATTTATTCAAGGTACTTGCTCAATGTGATGGGATACCTACTAGGGATCTGTCACGAGGGCGAAGCAAGAGAAACTGAACACAATGAATCTAATGTCTTATTCTCTCCCAGCTGTTGTCTTGGGCGGCATAATATTGAGGTGGGGTAATTTTACTTGCAAATGAAATGTCTTTCAAGAGCCAATCAATTCTTGGGAAACAAAGAGATTGGTTCAGAGCAATACGCAATACGGCCGCAAAAAGGAAAAAAAAAAAAGAAAAAAAAGAAAAGATAAGGAAAAAAGATGAACCCGAGCGTGGTGGTTGGCGTTATTTTAGCGGCTTGCCGCCCAATCGTCATTTTGGAGCTGCACGCAATTCCCCGGACGTGCCTTAACAGCCACTGAGCGCCATCCGTCGTCTGACGGGTTTTGATGCCCATTAAGTTGCCTCCTCATTTCACTTTTTTTTCCCCTTCCCTTACCAAGCATTTTGTACGTCGGTTTTTTTCTTCCCTCTCCTTGCAGTGCCGCCGTCTGCAGTGCTCTTTGTCATTTTTCGCCCTTCTGGCCCGTTGGCTGGATCTCCGCTGCGAATCTGTCCTTCTTCAGCTCGTGGCCACCCTGTTGCATTCCTGTCCGGGCGAGACAAGAGACTCTTCCATCCTCCATCGTCTGGCCCTTCTTGTTCCTGCACCGCCCCCTCTGTCGCTTGCAATCTCCGTATCGGCACGCGAGCACGAGACCGGGTGGGCGTCGCGTAAAGTGCCAGCAAATCTCATCTCGCCGGGCCACCCAAAGCTGAACCTGAACCTGAACCTGTATCTGCGCCCATTCTGTGCAACCTCTCTCCATCCATCTGCCTTCCACCGTCGCCCAAAGGGACACCGCGAGCCTTGTGAAGACGCTTCCTCTCTCGGCATTTGCTTGGGGGCGTACGGCTGCCCACGAACTAAGCCTGGAAATTGACTGCCGCCTGAAAAACACAACGGCTGACGACGCCCCATCATCCAACCATCCTTTGCCGTGAAATGCGTGTCTTGTTGTCCTCGTCGAACTACCAATCAACAGTTTGAATACGCCTACGCAACATGGGGGAAGCCATGGACGTCGCAACCTGTGACGACGCAAAGAGCGTTCGCAGCCTGAGGATGGATCTGGACGAGAGGGTCGTTGAATGCCAGGACGACGTCGAGATGCGGCCGGACGACTCCGACGACGGCAGTTTCTCCTCGCTCATGACCACATCCATGGTAGCGACATTTCTCAACACCACCTCGAGTCCCGTTTCTCCCGGCCCGTCAAGCCCATCTTTCCAGATGGCCAAGAGCACGTCTTTTGTTCCGCCCGCGCGGCCCAGCAGTACGCCGTTCCCGCATCCCGAAACTCGAAGCCCGCAAATCTGCTGCCTGGGGGATTCAGAGTCCTGCCCCGATGCCGGTGGCTGGGACGAGTCGTCGACCGAATCCGTTGACGCTGCGGCCGGACGTCCGCCTGCGCGGCATTTCGAACAGCTTCCCACTGAAGTCCATGAGGCGATTCTCGATCATATATTCGGATACTGCGTGTCCGCTACGTCGAGAAGCACAATGAGGATTTCCAGTTTGACTAGGGGGTGGAGCACGGCACTTCGCCATTCGCGGAGGCGGGAGCTCACTGCATTAGCTCTGGTCAACCGTGTATGGAGTGTCTTGGTCCAGCAGAGGCTATTCCGGCACATCAAGCTCAAGGCGACGCTGGATTCCATCACTAATGCCATGGACTTTTTGGTTGAACGACCCCATCTTTCGTCGTATATCAAGCACATTGAGATTTGGTTTCCCGTTTTCCAACCGACATATGGACCGTTGGCGTTGTCGAACACTCTCACATTACCCACCGTAACGACAGACGGGCTGACCAATGCTACATACACATTACCGGGGAACAACTGTACCCTTGAGCAGGTGTTTCAGTTCGTTGCCGCCACGCTTCCCGAGACCAAAGTACTCACTCTGGAAGGTGGGGAACGACGCAAGGCACCCCGAGTGGTTCATTTTGACATGAGGATACCCGGCCCGGCAGCGGAGGATCGGCAACTTCTTCCTCTCAGCTCGGTGAGCACGTTGGTAACCAAGGGGCAGTGGAATTTGATGAGGGATGGCGACGACTTCCAAGTCCTCATGCAGGCATTGCCTAATCTGGAAGAGTGGCAGGGATCTTACAGCAAGCCGAAATCTAAGAGTTATATCACAGCCTCGGATTTCCTGCCGCTCTTACCAAGCCACGTTACAAATCTTTCACTCTGCATGGAAAGCGATTACCGACGAGAAGGAGTGATGCCAGCTTTTTACTATAAAGTGGCGCAAAAAGCCCACCTCTGTTCCAGCATGGCCCGAGTCTTGCCATCGTTGGAGCACTTTGCTTACACCGGTCGTGTTTGCCACCATTTCTTTGACGCAGCAATGCGGTTGGCCGATCCCCTGACTACGAAGCTCAAATCCATTGACATCACTGTCAAGAATTGCTGTCGTCAGTCCTTTAGCTTTCACGACTCCGGCTCTGGGATCCAGGATATGGCATTTATCGAGGCGTTTGAGAAGCTCGTTGTTTCTGCGGTCCGATCAATGGACAAGTTCAAGGGGATCGAATACTTGAGGATTCGATTTGTTGATCTAGGTTTGTTTCACCAGCCTGTCATTTCTCACCAAAGGCAACTGCTAATATTAGGACTAGACTCCGTGCTGCCACCGTTGAACCCGTATTTCTTAATGCAGAATGGAAAATGCACTGGGGTCTGGAGTGACTACATCATCACCGAGATGAATAGGGTTCGACCCAACACCACGTTTCCCGGATTGAGCGATACATTTGGCAACATTGTCTACAGCAAAGACGGCCGGATGATTATCGCCCCTGAGCCATCCAGACCGCGCATCACCTCTCTTAAACTGTCCAACTATCGATCACTTGCCACTCGAATTACCATTCAGTAACTACATGGCGAAATTTTGTCGGCCGGAGAGATTATATCAAAAGCAGCTTGCACTGGGAATATTGAGCAAGTATCTTCTCACTTTTATTCCAATCGAAGACCAAAAAAAACAAACCGAAAACCTACCAAAAACCATTTATGGAACAAATACATTGGCGGAAAGGCACACAGAAATGTCATGTCTTTTATTTTCAAGGCGTTTGCAACTCTTTTTTTATCACACAGCACGAAGCGAGGGTTATGGGATCTGGGTTCTCAAAGTTTTCGTCCCGCAATTTTTCTTCTTCTTGATTTTTCATACCCTGGGACAGTCAAATAATGCGAAACAAAGCTCGGAGTTGGTTTGTGAAACTCAGTAATCATGGATATATGGGGTTTAGGGCTGCAGTTGGGTTTGATGTTATTGTTGCTTAGCATTTGCTTTTGGTAGGGTAATTCTTGGGGGGGGGCAATTGGGCAAAGCACGGAGGAGGGGAGAAGGGGGGGCTCTGCAATGAGATTGAGAGATATTTGGGTGAAGTAAGGTTGATACCCGTAATGAAATATTTGAGATTTATGCTACAAATCGCCTGGCGCAGCCACATTTGTTTTATTTGGTGACGTGCAGATTTCTCTTAGTTGCTGAGGACTTGTGGAATACTCGTGATGGACTTGACGCTGACTTTTGGATTCGTTTGTTGATTGAAGTGGTTATCCGGAATGTGAAGTGATGACAATGAAGAGCTGAAATCATCGTTCTTCCAACAGGTACTCCATTCTCTAGCATCATCACCCTGCTATACTGTCTCTACCTTTCTTTACTACCTAGGTATCTAGTATAAAGGAGATACTCAGCATCCAAGGATCTTGATACCTCTTTATTTCATTGTACAATGCGATATGTTGAATAGCTACTCCCCCCTCAAGGCCCACTGAGCCATCAATAAAGAATTCCGCCAAACAATGCCAACTTATATCGAGATCGCCCTCGGGCAGAATCTCGCCATCACCGCCCAACGCCAGCTGCAAACACTCTGACCGCACACCTCTGCGAGTGCACCTATAAATGCCCTTCTAACTCTTTCTACAACTTTACCTTTCTTCCTTCTCTCTTTTCCTCCTCCTCCTCTCCTCCTCTCCTCTCACCTCTCTTCCTCTCCTCTCACCTCTCTTCCAAGCCTCCAACCACGCCATCTATTCTGGCAACCATGGCGCTCATGATGGCTTCAAAGCCTTATCCCGAGCCCACTGTTTGCTACATCGATGGGGAAACTTGCATCAGAACAAGTTTCACGGTGCCCGCAAAATGGCCTGGCAAAGGCGATGACAAGATCGCCCAGATGTACGTGGAGTGCCTGGAGCCCATGGTGGTCCGTCATAGAGACCCCATCGTCTTGATCCACGGTGATTTTCACCGTGGCGCCGTAAGTCATCAAGTACTCAACAGACCTCTGATAGGATCTTGGTACTGACACGTTCCAACATAGGTTTGGTTCACGAAGCCCGATGGCAACCCGGGCTGGGCTGCCAACTTCCTCAAGAGAGGCTGTCGCGTGTATGTCGTTGACTTGCCCGGCAGCGGCCAGTCCGACATTCCTCTTGATTTCGATCTTTGCTCCGACTTCATGCATGCTGAGCAGAGCATGAGTGAGAAGAGCGTTGAGAATCAACTGACTGCTCCCGAGAGGAACATGGTTGGAGGCTCTGCCGCCTGGCCAACTGCTGGTTTGCACAACAAGTGGCCCGGAGTAAGTTTTACTTTCAACTTCAAAGGCTTCGAGTCAATACATCTAACAGTGTAGCAGACTGGCCAGCGTGGTGACCCGGCTTTTGTTGTGTACATGGAATCTCAACAAGCTCTCTATCTGCAAAAAACCGTCCGTCAAAAGCTCGCTCAGAATGGCCTCTGCAGCCTCCTCGCGGCCATCGGAAAAGCAGTCTTGATTGGACAAGGAGCTGGATGCACAGCGGCCTGGCTTGCTGCCGATGCGATGCCGGAACTGGTTGCCTGAACTATTTTGCAAATATAAGATAGTTTGGATCGGCTTCCCATTCACAGTCGTCTACTCAATCTTCAAGGCTCAAGGCAAGATCACTACAGTAAACTCTTTCACGGACCCAATCACAGTCGCATT